>JAHBMJ010000272.1:18652-39832 GCA_018398765.1 Chromera velia | reverse complement strand
CCCCCATGATCTTTTTTCTGTTCACCCCTTTCCCGCGCCCCGTCACTCCTCTGTGCCATGCAGTCTCTTCTGACTTCCTTTCCTTTCAACGCAGGTGCGCAGAGACGGAGTGCAAAAGCAGAAGGAAGGACAGAGAGACGAACCAGAAGCTGACTGCGTAGATGACGATGTTGAGGTGCACAAGAAGGAACGCTCCCTCGTGGCCGTCTCCACAACGGAAGAACGACCGGAGACCAGACCGCACAGCAGCCTCCATTCGGGTGAAACGAATTGAGTTGGTCAGGCTTAGCGATCGCTTTGGTGTTGCTGATTTCGCCTTTTGGAATTGTGCCACGCTGATATCGACGGTTGACCAAGTTAATGCAGCTAGGAGACGGTCATGCAGTCTGGGAGGACCAGAGCAGCGCTGTCCGCTTGTGTTTTCTGCGGTTTCTGTGATTGAAGGAACGAGGAAAGAATATTTTTGACTAGGCAGATGAGGAATGCCGAAGCCAGAGCCACGAAAAAACCAGTACGGCAAGTGCGTATCCTCTCCCCAGATGGGGGGACGAAGGACTTCCTTGATTGATTTTTTGGTGCGTGTGTTCGAACACTTCCTGCCAGGGTGCGTGTTGTGAAGCAGCAGGGGACCGGTTCCTCTCAGTCAATAATGGCAGGTGACAAACACAGAAGAGGAAGTTCAATGTGGCAAAGAAAATCTGATGGTCTGTCTGCCAGACCAAGGTACGAGGGAAATCATTGCATGGGTATATATATGCATATAGAAGCCGTCTACATGCAAAATTTTGGTATGATTTTGGTCCCCACGCCCCTGTCTGCAGGTCGGACCATGCACTTTTTGACAAAGCTAGGGGTCCCCTGCATGACGCGCCTGTCTGATCCTGTCTGCGCGTTGGTCAACTTTTTGGGCGCGGGATTGCAATTGAAAAAGGGGCGCATGGTCCCCTGCATGTCTGCATTACGTTGGTCATTCCTGACTTCACCGGATTCCCTTACGCTTCACGTTGGCCTAGAGAAGAGGAGGAGCAAGCGCCTTTCCTTCTCTTCCTCGAATCCAAACCAAAGCTCAATTAAGTGAACAAACGAAACAGACCACGGAGAACAGACAGAGTTCCGATGGAGCCTGCGCAGTCAGTCCCCATGCAGGGGCAAAGCGAGAGGATGTTGGACAACGTTCTGGAGGAGGCGCTTAGTGATCTCTCTCCAGACGCCAGACAGGGCCTGCATGGGGACGGACACCCACTGCAGGTATATTAATATATGAATGTGAAAATGTATGCATGTATATGCACATATATGCGCATGTATGCACGTACAATGGCTATAAGTGCCGTCTAGGTGCGTGTCTCTTGGCGCCCACTCGTGTTGTTGCTTATCCGCTCTTTCTGCATGTAACAGACTGGCGCAAAGATGGGAGGCATTTCGAGAGAGGCCTTCAAGAAGAAACAGAGACATATTTTTGGTTGATCGCATGATTGAGAAAGAAACAAGAATCTGAAAAGAAGGCACCAGAAAAACCGAAGAGGGGCCAGAGCTGCTCATTTTTCAGCCGATGTCATTTGAAATCGGTCATATATATATATGAATAAACGAAAGAGAAAGCAAAACGAACGAACGAGGGAATGAAATGAAATGAATGAATGAAGCTTAGCTACTGTGTATCTGAACACCAAGGTCCCTGCGGCTTGCTTTTCCTGCTGATGTCCTTCATCACAGACTGCATGTCCTCCCATCTAAGCCCTCACAAATTCACTCCGTCTGCCTGCAGACTGCCCCCCCAGTGCCCCCCTCCCCTGAAGACCCAATCCCTTCACACACCCACACAGCCCCCCTGCCCTCCCTGACTGATCCCAAGAAGAAAACCATCGGACACGGCAGCTTTGAGCCCGTCTCCATGCCTCCTGACAGGGCCTCGATGTCCATCTCGATCTTCGAACAGACGCTCCAGAAATCGGAGACGGGCAAGGGTATGTCGGCAGAGGAGTTCGACAAGATTGCCTCCAACGACGTGTGGAGACAGACGTGTAACGCGGTCGTGCAACAGAAAATGAAGAAGAGAAAGCTCGTAAAGGTCCTCGCAGAACAGAACAACACACTGAACTCTGTACAGAAACTCGCTCCAAGGTCGGTGGAAAAAAATCAGGGAAAGCATGCAGCAAATTGTTTGCGTGTTTCTGTACCCATCTGCTTCTGTCTCTTTCTTTATCTCTCTTCTTTCTGCATCTTTTTGCCATTCCTCTTTTCTATTTCTCGCACATGCATTGATCCAGGAAGCGATTTGAAAGGAAAGGAGGAATTTTCTCCTCCCCCGGTGAGCTGCGGGCAGGCGCTGTCTTCTCTTCTTTTCGAAGAAGCATCGACCTCTTTCAGTCCAAATCACACATTCACGCTTCGAAGAAAAGAAAAGGAGAATGCTTACTGTCAGCTTTTCATCTCTTTTCATGGATGCAACTGTGCGAGGATTCACAAAAAAATCTTCCTATGTGTGTACAGGTTTATGAGCAAGTACAAGATGATCTTCTTCGGGGGCATCCACACGATCTGCACGATGGTCATCTGGGCCCATTTCTTTCTCGAGAAGTTCAACGCCCAGTCGGCCGCAGTGCCTCTGAAGGCCAACAGAGCGTGGGCTAAGCGAGTGGTGCCCGCGTTGGAGTTCGGGGCCATGCATGCGATCCTCTTCCAAATCGTTCTGATCCCAATCACCATGAGCAGGTTCACTTTGACCAGACTCTCCATGACAAAACTGAATAAAGTCAGCTGGGCTGCTGGTTCACAGCAGGGTTTTTGACGTCAAAGAATGCGCTGTCGGCAGACACGCGAGAGAAGAGAAAACTCCAGCGGATTCGTGAACGACACTTCGTGCATTGTGTACATTCATGCATTTTTGTCCACAAATGTTCTTCTACGGGCGCTTGCGCGCGCGCGTGTGTGTGTCTATGTGTGTTTGCGTGTGTCGACATTTGCCCCTTTGAACACGCAAACACAGACTCGCCTCTATGTGATGACTTATTTTCTTCTTGAATGTCCTCTGAGTGTCTGTGCATGTGGTGTGCATGTGTGTGTGTGTGTGTCTGCATGTATGTGTGTGTGTGTGTGTGTGTGTGTGTGTGTGTACAGATTATTCCGTTTGAGCACATGGTGGAGTTCCACATCCACCTCGGATACGTCTTCTGTGCGATCATGATTCTCTCCGTGATCGTCTTCTTCGCCTTCTTCGGAGTTCTCTGCCAGGACTGGAAAGACGGCGTTGAGCCCACTGACCAATTCTGCAAGAAATTCGAGTCCGAGATAATGGGCACAGGATACGGAATCCTGGCGTCAACTCTGATCGTCATGTTCACTTCCTACTTTAGAAGCAGACTCAAGTACGAGGTCTTCTACTACGTGCACCACCTTGTGTTTGCCATGTACACCCTGGCCCTGCTGCACACACTGGACGTGGAGTTCAGAGACAAGGGACTGAACAGATCGCAGAACTTTAGGTCAGAAGGAACATTGGAGGGAGGGTACATGAGCAGGGGAGGCAGATGGAGGCTCATGAGCGAGAACCGATCCCAAAAAAAAAACTTCATCTTGAGAGAGAATGAGCTGTTATTGTTGTCTTTGCACTGACAGTCCATGGATCCAGCCAGGTGGTGAAAGTCTCAACTCTTTTGCTCAGTTCTCTTCTGTGTATCGCTACATTTCATTTACACCTTAACTCTTTTGCGTATCTCTATGAGCACTTCAGGTGGTTCTCCGGGCCACTCCTCTTCTACGCAACTGACCGACTCTGGGCGGGGCTGAGTACTTTCACGGGGGTGAAGGCACAAAGTGTCGATGTCTCCGATGACACGCAGGCGGTCAGTCAGTCAGTCAGTCAGTCAGACAGTCAGGGTGCATTGTATTTGGACACAGGCAGTCAGTCAGGTGGGCAATATCCTGCCCTTTACTGGATGTGCTCCTTCTTGCATCTCCCTGAATTGAAATCCATTCTCTCCCCCCCCCCCCCNNNNTGCAGGTTCTCTTAAACCTCGAGAAGCCCTGGAACTTCCTCTTCCAACCCGGCCAGTACGCCTTCCTGCAGTGCCCTGAGATAGACCAGACCTGGCACCCCTACTCGATAGGGAGTGACCCCACAAGCGGGACACTGCTCTTTCTCATACAAACATTCGGACCCAACTCGTGGAGTGGGAAGTTGTCGCAAAGGGTCAAGAGCCTCGCAGCAGAGAAGAACTTGAGAGCTCTGACATTCAATGTGCAGGTAGGCTCAGCTGAATGAAATGAGAGAGTAGACAACTGAGCTTTTGTCTGCAGGTAAACGAGGCAGCGAGACACTCAAACCCCTTGAGTTGAACAGCACACTTGGAAAGTCCAGAAAGAGAGTCTCTGAAGTGCTTCTGCGCGCAATTTGAGAGAAGGGAAATCGACAAGGCGAAATCCCCTCTCGGTTCGATGAAAGGGCACGCACAGACATACACAGTCACGCACCCAAACACAAGCACACTCATCTGCACACCCATGCGTACGCAGGGAGGTTTCGGTTCGGCTGTTCAGGACTCCTCGCACTACGATAGTGTGATTGCAGTGGGCACAGGCACGGGGATCGTCCCGATGCTCTCTTTGATGAAGACGCGGTGCGTAAGGGGTGTGAGGGTCAAGCGTGCCTCACATGTCTGAGGCTGTCTTTGCTTCTTCTTCTCCTTTCCCCTGCCTTTGTCTGTCGAACCGTTTGGGCCTGTCTGTTCTGTATCCCTTCGATCGTTTTGGTTCCACGTTCGGTTCAGGCAGGCAAGATGGGGGTGGGACGACATGGGCGCATGCATGCTCTAGGTAACTCTGCAGTCCTTCGAAGTCTCGAGCGAGTGATGAGGAGTCACCACTCTCTCCGGCCTGCGCGTGTGTACATGTTCTCTGCATGCAGATACGAGCGTCTCCGTCTGTTGAACAAGGAGGCTCTGAGAGAGGCTCTGGCTTCCTCAGCAAGACTTGCGGCTGCAAAGAACCTCAGACAGTACAGAAGCCTTGACAAACGCTCACTCGCTGCTTCGGTCAGTCGCTTATGCGAAATGTGACTGCATGCCCCATTTCCTTCCTGAACAGACCTCAGCTCCTGTTTCTCTTCACTGAATTTTTGCAAGGGGAGGAACATCCGATTTAAACGTTTCCTCTCTAAGTTGACTGTAAGCTTCGATTCCACATCTCTCTCTCTCTCTTTCTCTCTCTCTCCCTCCCTCTCTTTCTTTCTTTCTCTTTCTTTTTTTATTTCTCTCTGTTTCTGTCTCGCTTTCTCTCTCTCTCTCTCTCTCCCTCTTGTCTTTTGTCTCTCAGATGATTGCCAACCGGTGGAGGCTGAAGATTTTGAAGAGAAAGGGCCTGGAAGCCGCGTACGCCAAAAAGACCAAACTGAGAGTCCAACGGTTTGTGGGACACACGGTGATTGCCGCTTTCGGTCTGTTCGTGATGCTGATGGAGATTCTGGTGGCAGGACTGACTATCTCATGGGGCAATCTGAAGACTGCAGTACTGCCTGAACAGGTGGAAGTACTTCAGTACTCCACGCTGGTACTCGTGACGTGCTTCGTTGGTCTGTGCGTGTACAGGTCAGGGGGGAGGGGGAGGGGAGGCGATTTTGTGCGCTTGCAGTGCTCTTATTTGTTCTTTCTGGGGCAAATGGATCCTGTGAACGTGCACTCGTGTCAGTGTAGGTCGCTCTTTCTCTGCGTCTCTCTTTTTTTGTGCTCTTGTGTTGTATTTTGGATCATATTGACCCTTCTTCCTGTGTCTTTTCCTCTCTCTGTCACTGTTTTGTCTGTGGTTGCCTCCTTTCTCTCTGGCTCTCCTTGCCGCACGTGTGCGTGCTTGTGAAGGTTGAAAATGAGTGCGCATTCGTCTGTCTCTCTGTTTAATTCTCTTTCTCTCTGCAGATGGGTTTCTCCCCGTCGTTTCCCCTTCGGATTTCTCGACATGCTGGACATTCTCGTCATCTGCGCGATGGTCATCGGACAGGTCGGTCTGTGTGTCGGCAAATTTTCTTCTGCTGGGCGCCAAGAAAATAATAGAGTCAGGTTCAGCTGCTGCGTGAGAAGTCCGAGACACTCCGTCTGTTGAATAAATGCCTTTGCGTTCATACGGTGCTGTGGTATATGTGTGAGCTCTGAAGCACTACTCAGGGGATCCGTTGACAAGAAATGGTGTTTTTCGTTTGTGTTGAGGATTGATATTAGCACAACCTCAGCATATGGAACAGAATGGTTGCCACGACGTGTGTTGTCGCCTTCAGGTAATCTGGTGGTTGGACAGCGACTTCGACAATTGTATGGATTCATTTTCATACAGAATTCTTTTTAAAAAAACACATACATCAGTTGACATTGTTTAATTGTCTACTTCAGGTAATCTGGTGGTTGGACAACGACTTCGACAACCCCTCTGAGGCCCAACTGACTGCTCGGGTGTCCCTCCACCTCTACCGTCTGATTCGCTTGTGGATGTCCTCAACGGTCTTCACACACACGAGGGGAATCAAGGAGGTCAGTCGGAAGGAAACGGCAGCATGGGGATACAGAAAGAAATTTGCAGAGAAGATGCATGACGCTTGCATTAGTAGTTTGAATAATCGAATGCACATGCACACATTCGAAGGTCGTTTGTGTACATGCACCCATTTCAGGGCGGTCAGGCAGGGATGTAAATTCTTTCATAGTCGGGAGCTAGGGAGCTCGGTCAGTGCTGCAAAACAGCGAGCGGGCGGACTTTGAATTCTCCTGTTGAAGAGAGCACAACCGTCGCTGTCCTGCACCCATACAAAGATTGACGAGACACCAGTCTTGCAGACTCATGTGGCCGGTTTCCACCCGTCTGCATGTCTTCACAGCATTTCAGCTCTTCCTTGTTTTCTCTAGCTTACATGAAAGAAGACGCATAACCGAATAGCCCCCCCTTTTGTCTCCCTGCAGGACGGGAGCCACGCAAAAAACTTCGTGGGGAACTTGTCCTTCAAGCTCGTGTGGGTGTGCAGGTCTGCAGATCTGGTCATCGGGGCCCTGCCTGAGATGAAAACTGTCTGCACAGACCTCCTCGAGGTCTTCGGGGAGGGCCTTTTTGATAGGTCTGTTGTTCTGCTTTCTTGCCTAGAAGGCTCTCTTTTGAACAAAAGAAAAACTGAAAGCAGAAGTTTTGTCCAGATGTCTGCACGTCTCGCTTTCTCTTTGTCGGTTGTTTCCGTGGCTCATTGAACAGCAATTCCTGCTTGCTGCCCTCAAACAGAGCTCGATCCAACTTTCACCTAACCATCCAACAACAGTCTCCTGCTTCCCTGTCCTCCATTGGTGCACTCATCCTGCATGGCACGAACGATCTTCGATTCCCACCTGCTTGCCTGTCTCCTTCCCTCCCTCCCTGCAGCTTCGTCAAGATGGAAATCTACTGCACAGACAAAGACAACTCGAAATTGAGAAGCCTCACAGGAAAGGTGGGACGGAGCTAGGGAGAGTCTCTTCTGACCCCTCTCCCTCTCCCGATTTCTCTTTCTCTCTCTGCGTTCGACACTTTGTTTGCGTCCGGCTGTGCGTTTGAAGTGATGATCATGGACCGTGACAGACAGGGTCAAGTCGATCAATTCCATCTCAAGAGGGCAGACAAGAACAAAAGCAGCGGAACCTCCCCCACACACACCGACGGTGGCATTTCTCTCTCTCTCTCTCTCTCTCTCTCTCTGTGTGTGTGTGTGTGTCTGTGTGTCTGTGCGCACGTGCAAGTCTGCGTCTGGTCGTGTGAACGCCCGTTTGTTTCACATGCCCTGCTTGCAGATCGAGGGCACTCCGCTTGAGCAACGGGTCTTCTTCGGTCGGCCCAACCTGATCAAATTGATGAAGGACGCCATGAAAGACCAACTCATACACGACACGCAACCTGCAAGCAACAACAGCCATGAGGCGCTGTACAAGACTCTTGTGGCCTTCTGCGGAAGTCCTGCTACAGGTGTGTTCGCTAAGCGGGTGGAGACAGGAGGGGATAGAAAGACTGGAGAATGCCGAGTAGAAATCTCAATGCGTTTCAAAGAGACTTTTTGTCAATGATCTGAAAGTCCCGCCACAGGTGCATCGAGTGCATGCAGAAGAGGCCGGGGCTGGGCATGCGTGGCATCCGAGCGGACAAAGCATGAGAATTTTGTTTTTGGTGTTTTGCGTTGCGCTAAGAACGGCCGTAGAGTTTTCCCAATGTTTTTTGAAAAACCGTTCAAAGCACCTCGATCCTTTGCCTGCAGGTGCGTTGTGCGGAGAGGGGGTGTACATTGCCAACGCCCTGGCCCTTGCGGTGGGCCAACCGAACCACCACTTCGACTTCCGATTGGAGTACTACGGTTACGGGTCGGGTACAGGGGGGAGTCAGAACTCTCGAGAGAGAAGGAGGAGTCTGGAGCAGGCCAAGGTGGACAACGACCCCTCTCCTCTTCTGGTAAATGTCCATCGAGGGCAAAGTGTGGAAGGGGAGCCGCAGGGGGTTGTGCGGAGGCAGAAGACGGAGACGGAAGGACTCGACGTCTAATGGACGGACAGAGACAGTAAACATGTAAACGCGTGGATGCATGGATGGATGGATGGATGGATGGATGGGTATATGGAAGATGAGTGAGTAAGTGAATCCGTGAATGAATGAATCAATGAATGTATGAATCGACAAACGAAGCCAGACGTCTGCTGAAGGCGCCTCAGAAACTTCCAAAGATTTGGAGAGCTCGTGAAGCAAACATCAGAACAGAAAGAAAAAGGCGGAAAATGTGTGAAAGAAGCGATCCGGGATGAGGAAGTGGAACAGGGCAGGCAAAGAAAGTTGATCAGAGCACCTTCCTTCCTTTCATCCATTGACCGGACAGAAGAAGAAGAAAATGAGTACAGACCAGACATACAGAAACCAGTGGGAGAAAAAAGGAGGACAAGAGAGAGAATTCTCTTCATAAAAACAGAATTCAATGGAGGCATTGAAATTCAAAATGCCTTTTTTATTCTATCAACGAATTCAATCAGCCACTTCGTAACGCAACGACAAGAAATTCAAGAGGCTGTCTTCAGAAATTGCCTTACAGGCAGGAAGCTTTCACATGGCGAAGAATTCACTCACACAGTGTGCAAAGGGAAACGAGAGCAGTGGGGACAATTACAGGGGTCCGCCCCGACGCAGACGCAGCAAAGCGAGGCGAAGGGAGCAAGTATCGATCAAACTGAATAGCAGATAAAAGGAGAGAAAATCTCAAAAGAAAACATGAAGCATTTGCACGAAGAGAAAAAGTCCCACCCCGAGAGGGATCATGCAGAGAGGCACTTTCTGACCCATAGGGTGCAGTCGGTGAGTGAGTGAGTGAGTGAGTGAGTGAGTGAGTCAGTGAGTTAGTGAGTCAGTGAGTCAGTCAGTGAGTGAGTGATTGTGTTGATTGGTAGAGAAGAGAAGAGAAGTCTCCAGTCGCCCGTCCTCCGTCTGCTTTTTGGAGCAAATGCATGCCGAATAGAATGCTGTGATGATCTTTCTTTCGTTCCTTGCTTTCTTCCTTTATTCATTGCTCACGTGCTTCTTGTTGACTGACTCACAAGCACAAGTCCTCCATTCTGCCTCCACTCTTTTCGGTCTCATGTCTGGCCACTCTCTGACAAGATTCCGTCTCTCTACTGGCACAGGTAGGAGCCAAAATGAAGACCTGACTCTGTGTCTATCCATGTGTCTTTCTGTCTGTCAGTCTCTTCGTTCCATTCTCTATGAACCAGAAAAACGTTTACAAACAAGTGAAAGAAAAGAAAGGGAGTAGAAAGTTGCACGCATTTGATCGAACTTTGATGAGCTAATTGTGCGTGTCTGAATGTGTACACGAAGTGGCGCACAAAAGTGGCGCACAAAAGTGGCGCACAAAAGTGGAAAAAGAGCGGCCCGCTCTTCGGGAAGTGCGAAGAAGAAAGCAACGAAGTGAATGGGAAGGGGACTGCTTGGAAGGCGAAGAAGTAAACCGCTCTGGCAGTCCCCTCTTTCCTCTACTCGGTCTTTCTTCTTTTCTGTCACGACATGTCCTACCTCGGACAGTTTGTGTGTGCCTGTGAGTGCCTTTTTTCTTCTAGCTTGCCGTGGTGTCAGATGGAGGCCAATCTGCTGATGCATGGCACTGCCTGCAGGAAAAGTGCAAAGCTGACTGTCGACCGAATGTCTGCACAAACGAACGAACAATCACATCTGGACTGTCTTTTTCTCTCTCCCCCCCCGCCCGTCTCCCAAAAGCTGCACATAAACGTCTGACTTTTGATCGGCCACCGCATGCCATCGCATGCCAGTTGTGTCTTTGTGTTTTGTGCGTCTCTCATGCACGTTCTGACCGGCCGGGGTCAAAAAAGAAAAATGCATGCTGAAAAAGAGTGCAAGTGGGGGTGAAAGACAAACAAAGGAAGACGGAAGATATGGTCGAGCAACAGGAGAAGAGAGCTTCTCCCCTGGGTACTGCAGTTCGTATCTTCCATTTTCTCTTGATCCCCTTCTTTTTTATTTCTCTCTCTTGATGCATCAGCGTCCTAGTACGTCTGACTTGATGATCGCTGTTTACAGCTGGCCGGTACACGTCCTTCGATCAGTCTCTGTAAACCTTGGGAAACACAAAAGTAAAGGCCCAAAAGTTTTGGCTTTGTCTTTTGCGTGCAATAGCATAAGTACAGCTTTGGGTTGCATGCAAGCTCGATGAAAAATATAGAAAAAATTAAGGGGAAAAAATATATTACGATCATACGGATTTATAGTAGTAATTTTATACCTAATTGATCGCTTTTAGCTTCTTTTCTTTTATGGTTACCGTTACGCAAGGCCCGGGGGGCTGCGGCGCATAGTCCCCTAGCATACATAACTTGAAGGCTGTTCCTAGCACATATTGGATCCAGGCTTAAATCCATGCTGATGTTTCCATGCTCTTATAACTTCTACTGCTAATAAAATAATTGAAACCAATTCTTACAGTTTTTTTTTGCCGACGATGTTAGCTAGGTGATAAACAACTGTCGTAACAAGTGTTGCGTAACTGTTATTTGAGTATTGCACAACTGTTGTAGGTTGTGACTGTTGCTCAGGTGTTGCAAAAAAAAAATTAAAGCCAATTCTGGTTTTGAATGAACTTAAGTTTGAATCTAATCTGATTTACTTTTTTTTTGCTGTGATGCACTTAGTGATACGCCTAGTTGAATTGTGTTTCAAAAAATTTAAAAAACACTAAAACAGAAAGAAAAGCTAGAAGAAAAGACACTAAAGAAGGAAGGAAGGAAGGAAAGAACGAAAGGGAGTTGCACGAAATCGAAGAACAAAAAAAGAAAAATGAAAGAGAGGGGGGAAGGAAGGAAGGAAGGAAGGAAGGAACGAAAGAACAAAAGAACGAAAGAACGAACGAAAGAAAGAACGAAAGAACGAAAGAAAGAAAGAAAGAAAGAAAGAAAGAAAGAAAGAAAAAAAAAAAAGAAGAAGGAAAGAACGAAAGAAGGAAAGAAGGAAAGAAGGAAGGAAGGAAGGAAGGAAGGAAGGAAAGAAAGAAAGAAAGGAAGGAAGGAAGGAAGGAAGGAAGCTAGGAAGAAGGAAGGAAGGAAGGAAGGAAGGAAGGGACGAAGGAAGGAAGAAAGGAAAAAAGGAAGAAGGAAGGAAGGAAGGAAGGAAGGAAGGGACAAAGGAAGGAAGAAAGGAAAAAAGGAAGGAAGGAAGGAAGCAAGCAAGCAAGCAAGCAAGGAAAGAAGGAAAGAAGGAAGAAAGGACGGGAGGGAGGGAAGGATGGAAGGAAAAAAGTGCTAGAAAAATGAAAGAGTGGAACGAAGGGGGACGAAGGGGTAAAGACACTCTTAAGAGATCATGTCAACAAATGAGGGAGGCACAGCAGTCAACAAGACAATGAAGACCCCCAATGGGGATGGATCAATCCAACGGTCCTCTCACTTCTTCTCAGGTTCCCTTCATTTCTTGTCTGGATGGAAACTCCTTGGCGCTCCTGCGTGCTGATCGAGTGGCCGGGCGTGTCACTGAGTCATTCAGACAAACAGACATGCACTGACACGGCAATCGGCCCATTCGACCTGCTCATGCACTGAAGCACTGGATCTGCATCCTGACTTGTATGTTCCTATCGATATCTAAACACAGACCGGTCTTTCGCCTGCAGGAGCTTGAAGACAAAGTCAGTGCACCTGCACTGAAAGACAAGCCAGCTCTCTGTGCATAGACACAGAAAGCATTGGCCTGGACAACACTCAGAGAACCCTCAATGCTCTCAAGCAAGTGAACTGACTCGATCTATCGATCAATTCACCAGACAGTACGTTCACCAGACTTGACAGGCCCGCGCACCGTCAACTGCTCCACTGGTCACATGGCAAGTGCAGAACTCCATGCACTTCTCGTACTCGCTCTGGCTGCACAGTCCGAGCATCATCTTGCAGTGACAGGCCCCCCTAGAGGTGTGGAATTGCTGGTCGGGGCACGCGTCGTGGGGCTTTCCCAACTCGCACTTCTGGATACAGTTGGGACACACGGCGTAGGCCTCCTTCCGAATGGCCTCTGTGGGGGCGTAGTACAGCTTCCTCCAAGCAGGAGGGATGGCCTTGAGGACATCGTACCAGAAGGCGTTGCTCCCGGGGTCTCCGTTCAGACACCTGAGGCACTTATCCTCTGTCTCGTTGTGTGTTTGTGCTTGTGCGTAGACGGATCTGTCTGTCTCCGTCTCCGTCTCTCTGTTCAACAATGAGGAGACAGGGTCTGAAGAAGATTCCATCGTCTTGTTGACACCATGAAGGGATAGGGAGGCCACAGCAAGGCAAAGCAGGAAAAGCAGGGCGCAGAGGTTTTGGTAGTGACCGAGCATGATTCCAGTCGGACCTGTCAAAGAATGTCAAAGATACATGGAGATACGTGAATCAGTCTGATCCTGCAGGCAACCCAGCTGCCTTGCGCGTTCGTGCAAAGGGTCGGACGTAGCTGTCAGCTCCTGGCACACCTGTGTATTGAGATGGCCTTTGTTGTTGCAAGCGTAAATGTGCAAGCTTCACAGTGTATCGTGTATCACACCTCACAGCTGCTCAGGGAATCTCAGGGATGGAAACTCTGGCATAGCGCTGGCATAATTAAGCCGCACAACGCAGCTATAGTGATTCAATCAACATGCCGTGCATTCGCACGGAGTGCACAGCCCGGAAAGCACGGATGGGGGGCACTTAAGACTTTTCAAGATTAAATTTTCAAGCCGTCTCCGATTCTTAATTCAATCATTGCAGATCGAAAACTGAGTGTCGCCCGGCTAGCTGTTCGAAGGAACCAGGTCCATTCAGTAGACGTCCACAGTGGTGTGATGAAGGAAGGCAGACTGCAGAGCTCTTCGGGCATTAGTAGTTCCCCGAGCTTCGCTTTTCCTCCTTTTCTGTGTTTTTTTCAAAGACCTCCACAATTTTCTCCAAAATGGAGACAGGAACTGATTTGAGCATCGACTTTGCGTGGCTGGCTGACCGGCTGGTTCCTTTCCTCGAGAGCAAGAACTTCCTCTTCTGTGCTCGCATCTCGAAGGACTTTCGGAAAGCATACGCCGAGCAGCACGGAGACACGACCACCAGTCTCCTGGCTGCCGTAGAGGAGACGGCATCGTTCGTGCCGTCTCGGAGACTGGACGATGTCATCGTCTGTCTCAAGAGCCTTCCCCGCAGGGGAGGAAAGCCCCCACTTCAGTCTCTGCGCCAGAAAGGAAAGGAGACGTCCGTCCTGATCCCTCCAGCCGCTCTTCTCGTCCTGATCCTCGGCAAGGCTGTCAAGACGCTTTCACGAAGACTCTTGCGGAGTTTTTGAGCCCCCCAGGCAGCGCCCTCCCCCCCGCGTGCCTGCTCCTTGCACACCTTGATGGCCCCTACAACTCCATCCTAGAGGTCGTGGAGACCTGTGCACAGCACGGAATGATGGAGGAGCTTGAGGAGGTGAGGCAGATGTTGACCTACATCGGCCTCTCTCTGGACGACCTCCTCCCACCGGGGGTCCCTGTCCTGCTGCAGCTTTGCGGCTTTGTGTGGGACGGTAACGTGGACGCATTTCGTGCAGGCCTGGTGGTCCACGTGAAGGAGCTCGTCAGAGGAGGTCTGACATTGCTTCATGGCCTTGTTTATTGTCGACGACCGGTGATGAAGAAGACGAGGGGAGAGAGAGAGAGGTGAACAGAGCTTTGGAAGACGCACTGTTATTGGCCTGTGTGGAGGCTGACCGACTGATTTTTTCCTATAGTCCGTACCACATTGGGAATGAGATTTGGGATTGGTTTGTCCTCCACTTGCCGAGGGCAGAAGCTGCGAGACGAATGCTGCCGGCATACATCTCCAAGCTGTCTAAGCGTGCCACTAAGATTCGGACATGTACAGATCCGATTCCGTATTCGGAGTCCTGCAAGGGGCTTTTATGGGAATTGGGGCCAATTCTCCCCCATATTGCTAAAGTGTGGGGGCAGAATTCTTTCCCCGGTAGACTGTCAGGTGAGCAAGCAAACGCAGGCTCCCTTCATGAGGCTGTCAAGGGTCTGCTGCATGAGACTGCTCTTCTGTTTCAGAGATTTCGTGAGGGAGAATATCCTGAACGTCTTCACTACAACGTACTAGAAGGGGTGTTGCGGCGTTTGCTGCAGACACAGTCCGTTGCCCTGTTGCGTGATTTCGTTGCCACTCTCGGCGAGGACGCGTTTTTTCATTTTGTCGAGATGAAGCTGGATTGTTGGGGTTTAGGGGCCCACCTCAAGATAGGGGTATACAGGTGCAGTTGCCAACTGGGGGGGTTTCGATATCTCCGTTCACTGCCTTCCGATTGGCGACCTGAGCTGAAAAGCCGTTCAGGGGTTAGTGAGGACGGATTCAGCTACATGGAAGCCATGGTGGTTTTGAAAGAGTGGGGGGAGGTGGAGTTTCTCATTTTTGAATGCGGCTACTCGTGGAAAGAGGCCCTTGGAAAGGTCTGCCCTTCATGAGCGGGCAGCAGCTGCAGGAGCGCCTCCGGTACTCCTTCGTGACTGGCGTGCCGTCCAGACAGAAAATGGTCGCACCCTCCCCCCATCAAGCCAACCGAATGTTGGTCTTGTTTCTACACCCCCGATTCAGACAGACCGACTCGGAGACGGCATTGTCTCTGGGCCGCCTTAGATAGGATGCTTCCCGGTGATCTGTACGCGTACGATATCGTCTCCTTTCATGTGTAGAAGGTCAGGTCTTTGTTCGGCTCCCAGACCGGCGAGTCAGTGAATGAATGACTGCCGGTCTCAGACTGGTGTATTCGATTTCGCGCCTCCGATGGTGAAGGGTGTATGGGGAGGCTGTTACCCCCACTCTTTGTTTAAATTTCCCACCGATGAGTCAGGGGGAAATTTCCGATCTGGTGTAGTTTTCTTCTAACCGTATCAGTCTGGGGGGGTTCAAGCGTCCCCTCTGGTACAAATGCATACAAAGTTTAACTGGCTGTACAGCGCGCCCGACCACCTTCTGTCCAAACTGATTGTCTTGACTCTTGCGAACCCGCATGCCGTTCATCGGCAGCTTGGTTTCCTCATTTCTGTGCGGCTCTTACATCGATGTTCCTGTTTGACAATTGGGAGGGTGGAGGTGGGAAGTCTGAAGAAAGTGACCTTCATTTCACTTTTGGACCTGGTGAAAGGCATCCACCGTAGCTCCAGCGATTACGAAAGAGAGCAACTCTCCAAGCACCTTGATGAGACAGGCTGGAAGTATAAGTGGACGCCTCCCACAGAAATGGCAAGGAAGACTGAAAAAAGAATGAAAGAAAACGTAAAGATTCTTGAGAAAGGTGTTGTTTGCATTCTTTTGGACGCAAACCAACTTTGAAACGACACATTATTAGAAGATTTGTGTTCTTCGCATTACAAAAAGTTGTATATTATGCAGTCATAATACGGTCTCATACCATGTATGATGTATGTATATTATGCGTGTGTGTGTGTGTGTGTGTGTGGTGGGGGTCTGTGTCATGTCTGTGTCTAGGTCTGTGTGTGTATGTGTGTGTGTGTGTGTGTGTGTGTGTGCATGTGTTCGCGTACGAACGCGTTAAATATTCGGTCAAATAATGTTTGCAGTGAAACCAGATTCTATTGTTATATATTATTCAACCAATATGGGTAGTTAGCAACTCGGATCGAGCTAGGGATCGAGTCTCTAGAATCTACCGGCTACAGCATAATATTATATTTAGTACACGTTCTTAAGAGACGTTTCAACCCTGGAGGGAGGGACTAAAATAATATTCCGCGTACTATTAGCAATGACAACACCTTGATATAGCGGGAAGGCCTAGCACGGAACGAACCAATCAATCAATCATGCAATCAATCATCATTTTCATTTTTAAATGTAATATAAAATATTTTATATAATAATATATGCATGGCCCTAGTAACATATATGCTATATGTGTCCTCTAGTCTGTCCTACAGAGAGAAAAATCATTAAACTAATACTATAGAACTAATAACTTGATTTAATACTTTTTCCCTTTATTTGATATCAACTTTAAAGACTAGCTATATAGCATGAGGTAGCATCAAGGTTGATATACTGTCTAAAGTGGAGAAAAGACTGCCTGCCAGTGGGCCCAGGCAGCTTTAACTGGTAGGGATGGTTATCGATCGTATCGATATCGTTTCAATCAATAACCACATATCAGCAGCCCGTAAAACAGGCTGCGTTACAGTAGCAAAGCTCCTTCCGTCCTTCTTTTCTTTCTTTCTTTCTTTCTCTCTCTCTCTCTCTCTCTCTCTCTCTCTTTTCCTTCCTTTCTTTCTTTCTTTCTTCCTTTCTTCCTTCCTTTCTTCAGTTTCTTCTCTTTCTCTCTTTCTCTCTTTCTGTCTGTCTGTCTGTCTGTCTGCCTGCCTGCCTGCCTGTCTGTCTGTCTGTCCGTCCATCCGTCCGTCCGTCTGTCTGTCTGCCTGCCTGCCTGCCTGCCTGTCTGTCTGTCAGCCTGTCTGTCTGTCAGCCTGTCTGTCTGTCTGTCTCTCCCTCGTTTGCCTTTCTTCGACAGGTAATAATCAAAGTGAAGCGTCTGAACTGGGATGAGAATCGCTTTCAACCAAAGACTCAGTAGTTGCTTGAACGACCAACTAACTGACAGACTGACTGAGTAAATTCAGGAGCAGGGCAATCCAAGATTGGAACCACGACTTCGCATCGACCTGGCCGTCTTCTGTAAATGTCACTTTGTGTTCTCTCTGCCCACCCCCTCCCCCAAGGGTTTCCGTAAGAAAACAAAACTTCACGACCATTCTTTAGATGCACAAACCACCAAAGAACGGGCGACCAATGCCCCTCTTTTCCACAGCGATACGGTTCACAGACCACCGGAGCAAGTACATGAGTTCCAATACAGACGCACACACTGACATGCAAAACGGAGAAAAACCACACCCGCAACGCCAATCAAAGCCGCAAAAATGCGAAGAGAAAGCAAGTAAACAGCTGCTCATACACTGCCAGGCTGAGAGAAAGACAGAAAAACAACGAGTCAGCAAGGAAAACGAACAGACCGACAGGCAGAATCCTGCTACCGCATAACGGTCTCTGTTTCCTTTTTCCTGCCCGTAATTTTTTCCCTGCATGTTCCTCATTCCTGCATGCCATACAGAGCAGACAAGTGCTACTACTATTTCCTCTCACAAGCCATCGCTCTTTTCATTTCCCTGCCGAAGCCTGTCGTCTGCTCTGGTGTCCCCCTTCCCCTCTCCTCCCCTCTCACTTTCGACTTTCAGAGACAACAGAGCCGTCCTCTGCCTCATAGAGCTGGTAGATCGAGGAGAGACGCTCCAGCTCCGATCTGATGGAATTGGGCAGAGGAGGTTTGAGTAATTGAGTGACGCCAACGAGTCGTGGATGCACGGAATAGGAATGTGGGGAGTGCCGTGAATTGTCTACCTGTATCTCTTTTGGTCTGTCAGCTGAAGGACAGATGAATTCAAAGAGTGAGTCGCGAGGAGCCGAAGGGGTCCGTCGGGAAACACAGAGAATTGAAAAGCGCAGACGGATCGACAGAAGGACGCGCACACGCACAAAAGGAGATAGAAAGAGGGTCAGGCAAAAAGACCGTCAGACAGGGGTCACCCCCTCACACACATACGCTTACACACACGCCCGCCCACCCGCACGTTCGCACGCACGCAGAGAGAAACAGACGAATACGCAGGGACACACAAACACAGACCCGCGCAGAAAGAAGCGGAGAAAGAGATAGAGGGAGCAAAAGGTCAGGCAGCAAGAATGACAGACATGGGTCCAGATCGACTGTCAATGACATGCAGGGAGGGAGACGGACCTGATATCGACATGCAATTTTTCCAACAGGCCTGTCCCTGGGTTGAAGACCATCGCATGGATTCGGGGATAGACAAAATTGGGGATCCCCGCTTCCTCGGGGACCTTCCCCTCCTTCCGCACCTTCATTAAGCGCTTGTAGGTGAACAGACGCTTCTTTTGCACCACACCAACCTGCACGCAGACAGGAAAGGGAGAGAAGAAAGCAGGCTTGTTCCCTTTCTCTGTCTCTCCCTTGACAACACACACACAGACTCACGCAGACACAGACACACAGAGAGAGACACAGAGAAGAGCCAAGAAGGGGAGCGCGTCACCCACGAAATTCCAGGGCTCCCCTCTCCCTCCCTTCCCTTCTCCATTCCGACCTTAAACAAATTGAGGCACTGCTCCACCACATTCTTCTGCACAAGTCTCCGGTGCCTCTCCTCCAAATCCCCAATCCCGTCCAATTCTGTCTTGTGGATTCTGTACACGTCCCGGAGGTTCCTCAGCCAGGAGTCCAATAAGTCGCTGTCTGTACCCTGGTTCTTCATTGACGCACGCACACCCCCACAGTCATAGTGTCCCGTCAACATGATGTGCTTGATGTCCAAATTGTTCACAGCGAACTGAACCGCACTCAACAGATTCACGTCAGTCGCCACCACCAAATTCGCGACGTTCCGATGCACAAAAACCTCATTTGCCCCCAGACCCATAATCACATTCGCAGGCACCCTCGCATCGCAGCACCCTATGTAGAAGATTTCGGGATTCTGCGTTCTCTCCATTTGCTCAAACACCTCAGGGGGGGATGCAGATACCCATTCTTTGTTCTTGTGCATGATGTCAGAGAGCTCATGGTCATACCTGCACACACAGGTTCATACGCGTATCACCGATAGCACTACCATTCACAGGCACTTCTCCATGAGAAGCGAGAGCTTCTGATGAGAGCTCATAGACGTACCTGGTGACGTGTTTGCTGGTGCTGCTCAGAGGGACAGCAGATCTCAGATAGCTCGGAATGTCCACCAGAGACCCGAGGCTTGGGGTAACCACTTTCTGGAGGGACTGTCCGTGAGCCTTCAGCAGGTTTCCGCAAAGAGACGGAAGAGAGCGGAAGAGCATACTGAGAGGTCTTTCTTTCCTCCTCCGAGGCTCCTCTCTTCTTCACGACGCTGCTCGACTCTCGCACAAGGAAAGTGAACACAGGGGATGAAAATGTAGAGAGGGCTGCTGCTGTGGAGAGGGGAAGAGGAGCACGATGCCTTGAGAGACGCCAAAAGGAGACAGCAACTCAGTCTGACGCACCCCTTCACCCTATGTCGGAATCTTGATCGGACAGCGACTCAAATCTCGGAGTTGTAAGCAGCATATGGCTGGTTGTACTGACGCGTCAACGCTATGTAGTCTGCAAGCCCTGCCACAGCAGCCGAGAGCTCGGGGCTCTCAATCATTGATCTCAGACATTCTCAGACGGTCGAACATGGTAGCTGCGCGTCTATCGAAAGATACGCGCCGCCGCATTGAAATGATTCGCCGCCGCGCGCAACTCCGCCGCTGCTCGGGCATGCAGTCTCTGCATGTCTGCAGTCCATATATATGAGTAGTCGTCTGCCTCGTCTCTCCATTTCAAACTCTTCAAGCATGACGCTGTGCAAATCATAATCATGGATGGATATAGAGCACGTAGCCACCCTTTCTCGTTCCTCTGTCATATTCTGGTTTCCTCACTAAGTTCAGAGAGCAATACACCTACCCGTCTCCTGCCGTCTCCTTCTGACGTGAGTGAAGCAGAACTTCAACCAGTGCTAAGGGAGACTTTCTCGCAACCCGAACAGCTCCACACCAGCACTGCGACTCCCTCATAAGCTTGTGCATCTGGATGGCGAAGTTTCTGCAGTTCAAGAAGGGCAAAGCAGAGGACATTGCCTCGCAGAATGTGGTGGTGGGAAGGACGGAGCACCAAGAGGACATCACAATGAGATTGGCGGCTCTGACCTCCAACCAGAGGGAGGCCGAGGTCAGTGACGCACGCAAAGGGATGAGAGTAGTTGGAAGAGTAAACAAGTCTGAGTGAATGAGAATAGAGAAGGCCTCTCTCTGCGGAGACTTTCAACCAGGGATAAACCACATTGGAGGTAGACGGCTGGAGACGCGGGCAAGCAAGATCCTTGGGTGTTCGCGAGTGAGGATACGGGTGTGCGTGCTTCTTTGCCTTGTCTTGTGTGATTCTATCTGCTTTACTGATCTGGCAGGGTTCCCCGTGTTCTGGCTTTTGGCTTGCTTTTTCGCTTGGTTGTTTGTATGTACTGCGCCGTTTATGCATGCAGGTGACAAAAGGATCTTATGAGGGCGGGCTGAAGATCTGGGAATGCACGTCGGTCTTTCTCTTGTATTTCCCTTTGCCTCTCGGACCTCTTGTTTGATTTGTTTTCTCCTTTTGAGTTGTTTCCGTTTCTCTGTGCTCCTCTCTCTTGAAGATCTCGTCGATATCTCTGTCGCATCTCTCTGCGCCTCCTTCTGTCTCTATCTCTTCGGTTGTGCATGCACGTGTGGGTGCACGTTTGTTCCATGATGCGCGCAAGGGCATACAGGCGTCTATGTGTTGGTAAATGTGAGCGTGCGGTCGAGTGTGAGTGTGTCTTCTTCGGTCGTGCGTCGATGGGTTTCGGTATGTTTTCTGCTTGAGCATGTTTCTGCGTACTGATGGGTTGTCTGAATATGTTTGTGTGTGTTTGAGTGCATGTGTGCATGTATTCATGTGTGTGTACCTGTCAATTGCAGACGAGATCTGATGGGAGCCCTGTGGACGAAAAGCGCATCGGCCCCTGAGGAATTGAAGGGAGCGCGCGTTCTTGATATGGGTGTGTGAGGGCGG
>JAHBMJ010000272.1:1312-18621 GCA_018398765.1 Chromera velia | reverse complement strand
GGGGGGGAATCGCCTCTCTCCGTATAAGAAGCTGCGTGCGTCACTTGGCGCGGGTGCATCGGATGCCCTCATTGAACCGGGGTGTCGTTTTGTTATCGAGCGGCCTTGTCTGAATTTATGGTGTCTCTGTTTGTCTGGTTCGCATATTGACGTAAGGAAAGAAGAAGGTTGAGTGTTTTTTTAGACTGGCAATTCCTTTCCCCCCGTATTCACTCTGTATGTCCCAAAGAAAATCTGAGTGTCTGTTGGCTTGTTCTTTAGATTCATTCTTTGTTTGTCAACTCACATTTGAGCAGGCCATCGAGTCTGCATTTTGTGAGTTGTGTGAAGATGTGTGGTCGTGCGGGTGTCTGCATGGTGAAGAGAAAGTTGTGTTCCCATTGGAGTGTGAATCGCTTCTTTCCCGTTTAGTGATAGAGGGTCTACTCAGAGCCCCTGTCCATACTTCATTATGTGGTGTCTGTTTGTGTTCGCAGGGTGTGGACAGGGTGTGCTGGGAGTGTGGTGTCTTCGGCATGGTGCGAGTGTTTGTTTTCAGGATTTGAATCAAGAAGTGCTGGAGACAGTGACGTCAGCCAACATCTCTCTGAACTTAGAAGAGGACGTTGGAGGTATAGATGATGAGAGGGTCTCTCTGGTGTGTGGGACGTGGGGTGATCTTCCGGTGTTGCTCGAGAGTTCAGGTCTTGCAGGGGCATTCAGTCTGGTAGTTAGCTCGGAGAGTTTGTATAGGGAGGAAGACTTTGAGGCCGTGTATGCTGTGCTCGACTGTTGTTTGGGTCCGAAGGGCCAGGCTCTGCTTGCCTCAAAGAAGTTTTATTTTGGGGTGGGCGGAGGAACGTCGTCATTTCTGCGGTATGTCCGGGATAGGCGTTCAGGAGGGGGGACTCTGGACGCGCAGGTGTGGAGATCGTTCGAGGACACAAAATCCAACGTGAGGGAAATCCTTCAAGTGACAAGAGAACCGCCGGTAGTCCATGAACCTAGCCAGCCATGAGCCCTCCATAGGCGACCAGCTAGACTTAATCCCACTATGATCTTCATCAATTGTACACAGTACAGTTAGGAGTTACTACCGGCCCGGCCTTTTTAGCCAGTAGCGAGTTATCGACAACTTATCGTCAGTTTGGTAACCATGAGATGGTAACCAGCGGACTTGAAAGCGTGTCCCACTACCATGGTAGTTTAAAAAAAAACTCTGGTAAAAATTTAACAAGTGCTAGACCTATTTTAAAGCCTGACGACTTAACTCATTAGCAGTTTAAAGTCCTGAAATGATCGTACTCAAATAATATATGTTATACATAATGATATATTAGTTAGAGTTTCGTCATAAAATGATGAACATTGAGTTTTATTAGAATAAACTTTTAATGAATGCCCAAAATATGATTTTTACTAGTCTAAAACTGGTTTTATAGGTTAAGTTTCACTCAGAATATGGCTAAATCTGCCTGTTTTTATCTATTACTCTGCCATTGGAACACTACTACCATAACCACAAAATTAATAACCGGGCGGCCTAGTGGTCGCCTAATAATTAACCATCCTACTTTTATTACTCCTAGCTAACTGTACTGTGTAATCAATTGTGGTCCAAACTAAGCAATCACTGCCAATCACTGCGATGATGTAATTTTAAGGGGTGCGATAATATAATTTTAAGAGGTACTGTTACTTTTTTTCCTTCAAAAGGCTTGTAAACTTTGAAGGCTAAAAGTATAGGGCTAAAACTTCACTGGCACTTTCAAGAGTAACATTTCCGACGAATTTTCCGTTCACCCTTATAAATCGTTCCGCTTCATTTTTTGTTGTTCTCTAGGATTTATCTCTCTCTTTCTTTCTCTCTCTCTCTCTCTCTCTATATATATATATATATATATATGTATATACATATGTGTATGTGTGTGTGTGTGTGTGTGTATATATGTATATGTGTATGTATGTCTGTGTGTGTGTGTGTGTGTATGCATATGTGTATGTGTGTGTGTGTGTGTGTGTATGTGTGTGTGTATCTGTCTGTCTGTCTGTCTGTCGATACGTATATATATTCTTTCGTACGGTTAAAATTGGACATTTGCATGTTTTACATGCAAATGCCTGAAAAAACTCTAAAATATGATCTAGTATGATCGTGAAAACATATGCAACTAGTTGGTTACCCAATTATATGAATCCTAACTAGAGGGTAATCAATTCTAGTATTATTCTACAAGTGATTGGTAATCAAAAAGAGCCAGCTTGTAATGAAATTTTTGATGGATTGGTTAGCACTTCTCATGTAGAATTAAAAAGCTTTTCATAAGTTTTTAGTAGAAATAAATGTAACAACCTTCAAAGTTCGTCTCAATTAAAGTCACTGAAAGTACAGAATTAAACCGCTGTGAGCTGACGCACACAGTCTGATACCCCAAAAAGGTCGCTGATCGAGAGGTCAAATATCAGGAATCGCTGATGCCCCGCATCAAATCTTAAAATCGGATATCTAAAAAAAACCTCAGAAGTCAAGCAGAGTCAACAACCAAAAAGAACATCAGAATTCAAAAAGGGACTTCAGCGCGAGAATCTTCAAGGACCGGATCTTCTACAAGCTTCGTCACCTGCAAGCAATTGAATAGAAAAGGAGCTCTAGGCTCCGATTGACTACGGGCAAAGGAGCTTTAGGCTGGGATTGACTGCGGGATCAACGGACCAACAGACTCAGTCTAGGACAAGGCTAGGCACTCCCTCTCAGCACTACAGACCTTTAAATAGCTAAACGCTCTCATCGAACTCTGGGCAGTCCGACTCACCTTCTTAAGGTGTTGTAGGAACAGAAAAGACCGCATCGTCTTCTTCAGGGATGGGCCCTTCGCTGTCGCGCTCACTCCATCTGTCCCCCATCGTCATCTCCACTCCGCCCCTTCCTCTCAGTCTGGTCTCGTTCTGTCCTACCTCTCTTTGGTCTTCCCTTCCAAAGTCCGCAAGTCGCCCTTCTTCCTCTGCAGTCCAAATTGATGTATCCCTGGGACTGCCTTCATCCCTTACGTCCTCGACCCAGTTACTTAAACGGGTGATGTGCTCTGCATGTCCACTCATTTCAAGTTGCCCCTCTCGTGCATCCTTTCTTTCTGAGTCCTCCTCGGAATCCGAATGCTCTCTCTGCAGGGACACCTCTACTCCTTCTCTCTGCGGAACATGAAACGAATGGGCCTCCTCTGCTTTTCCCTCCGCCCTTGCAGGGCTTTTCACTTCCAGGCACTCACCCGACTGATCCTCTGAACCATTCTCCTCCTCCTCTTCTTCCTCTTCTATTCCCAAACGATCGACTGTCACTGATCTGTTACCCTCAGTCAGACCCCAGCGATCGACTGGCAGTCCCTCTCGCTGGGGAGCCTGAGTCTGTTCCTCCCCCGCTAATCGATCGACTCTCACACGCAGACTGTATTTGATCAGATCCTCCTTTCCCCCCTCCTCTACCGAGCCTCCTGCGCTTTCTGTTGTGTGTCTTTTCCCTCCGCTCAGATCGCTGGTTTGCATTCGAGTCAGACCATACCCGTCCTCCTCTTTTCTTTTCCTGCCTAAGTACCAACACCACCAGGCCATGAAAGAGAGTGGCCCAACCAGGCATGCGGAAGAGATTGAGGCAATCAGAACGACCATCCAGAATGGAAGGGAGATAATCGTTGGAAGGGGAAAGGGGTCGATGTACATGGTCACACTCCCCAAAACAGACACAAACTGGAAACCCTTCGTTCGGCTGGCGGTGGCCAAATTAATGACATCACCCTCTCTGGCGTCGTTTCCGTTGCCATTCGTGACCACGCACGAATACGCATTCTCTCCTATCAGGGTGCATGTGGCTTCCTCACCGTCATGCCTGAGTGTACATGAATCGGATACCTGTGTTAACGCAAAGTACACCCCCATTATTTTCCCCTCTTCGTCTGCCGTTTCCAAGTCCAGTTCCTCAACTGCGCTGTCAACATACAACTTCTTGTTGAAAACGGCAACGTCCTTGACTTTGGAGCTAATGCTTTCAGAGAACGGAAGGTCCTCAGTCGAAATCTCAGACCCATCTTCCAACCCATTATCTCCTAAGAGTGCCACCATCTCTCTGACAAACTGCCGTCTCTCCCCCTCGTCAGACAGCCCCTGGCCCCGGCTACGGAGGGAATCAGAAAAACCAACCCGCCCCCTCCCCTCAGAGGGCAACTCCACCTCTGTCTCCGCGACGTCAATCCTCTTAAGGATCGTTCCCCAGGGAGACCCTCCACCTGCACACACACACACACACATGCACACACACATACACACACACACACACACACACACTTGCACAAACATACGCACAAACATACACGTACACATACACACACACACACACATACACACACGCACATACACACACACACACTCACACACTCGCACACACATACGCGCATACATTCACATACACACACACACACATATACACACACACACACAATGTTTGTGCATATAAATTGCAATGACTTTCTTCCCACGAGAAAGACAGAACGCCAGACTGACCGATGCATGTAGGAACTTCCCCCTTCCAACTGGATCCCGGGACTGTCCCCCCACCGTTGCCTGTGCTCTCCTGTGCATCTCCTGTGCATCGGAAGAGAACAGCGCCTTCCACTCCATTGGCCCATTCAGTAGCAGAGCTTCCCTCTGCCCTGTTTCCGGACGTTGTTGCCAACCGGAGTGTGTACCCCTCTGTGCAGGCGTACGCGAAGACCGCCGTCTCCCCAGTCACTCCCACCTGGCCCGAGTCCGTTCGAGAAAGCTGGGCACCCAGAGCGTTGGGTTCCGGGTCGTTCACCTCGTTGCAAGAGAGGGCTGCACACAGACAGACAGACAGACAGACAGACAGGCAGACAGACAGACATATAGACAGACAGGCAGACAGACAGACAGACAGACAGACAGATAGATAGATAGATAGATGGATAGACGAGCGTCAAGATGGAGAGAGGCAGCCGAGGCCGTTGGACAAATCCGAGAAGGACAGCAGTGCAAGAAGGCAGGTAAAGAACAAGTTCGTGTATGTATACATTAATATACATGTATACACACTACCTCTTCTCCACGCACCATGGTAAATCCGAAAATGAGACAAGAAAGGGGTAAAGAGGAATTGCGAGTTGCTGAATGAAAGGCTGAACAGCATGAAAGACAAGACCGAGGAAGGCACTAAAGGAAGAGAGAGCACGTCAGCCACGGTCGCACCCATCAGTACGAGAGCCTTCATACCCGTCTGTGCAGGTGCAGGTGAAGCTGGTTTGTGTGTCGGGAAACTGTCAAAATGTCTTTTTTGGGAACAGTGAAACTTGTCGAGCTCGTGTGTTCAGGGCATGCATGAACCCAGATTAAGCGAAACAGTAAGGCAGCTACGAAGACACGATCAGCTGACCTGAGCTGCAAGTAGACCCGGAAAATCCAGAGGCACACGCGCAGTTGAAAGAATTTGCCCCTGTGTCTGTGCAGGAGCCCCCATTGAGGCACGGGTTGGGAGAGCAGTCATCGGAGTCTGCGTGCATGCAGTCAGGATCAGTAACAGGAGAGAATTAAGTAGCGGGACGAATCGTCCGATACAGAAAGAAAAAAGAAAAAGGGAACATGAAATATGAACGCCAGATAAAACAAACACTGGAAGGACACGGAAACAATAAACCGAAAAGAAATTCGCCGCTGACGTCTTTGGAGAAAAAACCTCGAGGGGAGGAAAGCATTCGCGCGAGAAAGAAATCAGAGGCTGGCTTTAATTCATGTTGAAAGAATCAATCAAGGCTCGATTCCGCTTGCAATTCCTCCGGCGTTTTGTGTGATTCCACAATTTAATTGTACGATGCTTGCGAGCTATCTGCACGCAAAAACTGAACGTCTGCTCACTCCGGTACGATGCTATCAGCTGCTAAGCAAGAGACTAGACTACTTGTGTGTATAGAGAGAAACGAAACGCACGCGCGGACAACTTGACCGACAGACCAGTGTTACAAGTGATTCCAGAGAATCCGGACGCGCAGGAGCAGCTGAAGGAATTCGCCCCTGTGTCCGTGCACGTGCCTCCGTTCTGGCAGGGGTTTGGGGAGCAGTCGTTAATGTCTGCATTCACTCACCCACCCACTCACTCACTCACTCACTCACTCACTCATGCACCCACCCACTCACTCACTCACTCACTCACTCACTCAACACGCCAACATTGAAGGAGAGACGGCTATGCAGTGAGTGAGAGCAAAGGCAACCGCGACGTGCATTGTTCTTCACAGAAGATCGAGAAGAAAGAAATTCAACTTTAGTTGGATCGAAACGCGGCGTCGAAGAGCATTCCGGTACGCTACTGCCATCTGCTGAGCAAGAGACTACTTGTGTTTATGGAGAAAAACGAAACGCACGCGCGGACAACTTGACCGACAGACCAGTGTTACAACTGATTCCAGAGAATCCAGAAGCGCAGGAGCAGCTGAAGGAATTCGCCCCTGTGTCCGTGCACGTGCCTCCGTTCTGGCAGGGGTTCGGGGAGCAGTCGTTAATGTCTGCATTCACTCACTCACTCACTCACTCTATATATCGGTGAAGCAACTCACTTTCCCTTTTGGTGTTCTGTGTGGTCCAGTGAGCAGCCATATGCTGATATGTTGGTGAAGAGCAAAGACGACCGACGGAGTCAAACGGCGGATGAATTGAGGATTGTGGAACATAGTTTTACGGCACATGCATGCACGGATCAACAAATTGTCTTTCACTCAAGAACATGACCGGGCGGGGGAATTGGCCGTGCTCACTGCAGGTTGGGGCTCATTTCTTCGGCATGCCTGTCTCACTAGCTGGACTCGTAGACAGCGCACTGTATGTAGACAAACATCCACACAAGGAAGACTGCAGAAATGAATTGGGAGGCCGCGTCTGCATGCATGTGCGACCATACATACATACATACATACATATTCTATCTTTGCACCATTGTGTGTGAGTCCTTGCGGAATGCTTCCAAGAGGACCTAACTGAAGGGAGCTATACCTGACCTTCTGTCCGTCGTACTCCACCCAGAAGCAGTACCAGAAGCGCCCTGTGAAGCATCGAGAATCACACAGAAAGAAGCCTGTATGTGAAGTTGGGCGCGAAAAGAAAGGCGATCGATGCCACGAAGACTCGAACGTCTTCCCGAAGCGCTGCAGAAAAACTATTGCAGGCACGTGTCAATGACGGTCTGCATGGGTGGCCTCGATCGATCGGCACATCTGTCACCGCGACATCTCAGAATATCGACTGCAGGAATATTCAGCTAAATCTTCTATGGAGTATTATTACCGTACAGCCAAGGTTGTGCGACGCTTGTACAACCGTCGATCCATGTCTATATGAGTGCACTACTATCATAAATTAATGTACACTTTACCTCATGCATGCATGCATGCATGCATGCAGTCAAACAGATTTTCAAGGTCAGTCACTCATGCAGCCGCAAATTGCCGGCGGCGCGGGCCGGTGCATGCACGCATGGATCGAGCCCGCGCGCGGGCGGGCCTCCCATGCACCGTACTCCTATATACGCACTGACTGACCTGCATGTGATGACAGATCTGTCCTTCTCTGAGGCTTCTCATCGATTCGCCGCAAGCATGAAAGAGAGGTGTGCAGGTTGTGACAGAGATGGACATCGGTGGTGATCCGACGACAATGCGAAATCAAATCCACACAGCCAGACTTGTCTGACACAGTCCGACCGTCTGCACGATATGAAGCAGAATGAAACGCCACCAGAAGGTCCGATGGCCTCCGAAGACACGGAAGGAATCGGGCCCAGAGTTCTGGTGCTCCAGAGACAGATGGAAAGAATCTGCAGACCCCTTGCTTTTCTCTTCGGACCAGTCGGCCTTGTGGCCTTTTCCCTGGTCTGGGTTTCAGGGGTTCTGAGTGGCTTGTTCACTTTTGCGGGGTGTTGCGTGATGTTCATGATTGGGTTTGCACCCACAATAGCACTCCGATGGAAAGGCCAGATGGACACCGTTGCGTGTGCCACACTGTGTCTCTTGTGTTCCTTTTGTGCACTGGCGGTTGCGGAACCAACAGCTCCCGAGAATGCCTCCAAAATGCCAGTGCACCATGGGGCCTCTTTCTTCTTCTGTGTCGCTGCCGGCAGCATTTTTCATCTCTCGCATCACGCGTTTCTAGTCTATCTGGCAAACCTTCTTTTGGGATTTCTCCTCATGAGACTGCGGTTTGTGAGTAGGTACGGGTCTCCGGACGATCATAGTGACACCGTGGCCATAGCTGTGCTCGGGGCAGGAGTCTTAGCCGCACTCAGGTCAGGCAATTGGCATGTGGACGTCCATGCATGACATTGCGTGTCTCTGCGTGGGGAGAGGGGGGAGAGAAAAAGGGGCGGGTGGCGAATAATTGGGGGAGAGAATATCCTGCGTTGTGTTCTAAGTGTTTTTGATTCACTGCGTACACTGACTTCTCGATTCACTGCAGAACTCACAGTGGTTACCTCTGAGTTACTCTCTGTCCCCCTCTCTTCGTGCATGTGTATGCATGTACGTTGATCCAGGGGCAAGCAAACAAAAACACGAATCGCCTGACTCAGTCTGCATGATTTGTGATTCAAAGAACCAGCTCTGACCCGTTTGTCCTGCCTGCCTGCTATTCTCCCTCTCCGTCTGTTTCTTTTCTTTCAGACATTCCAAGAATGTGACGTTTGAGACTGCCATCGAGTACATGCGCATGCACCAGGATGCAGAGGGTCAGAGAACCTCTTTCCTCTCCTACATAATGCACGAAGTCAGGAACCCCCTCTCTGCGGCCTGCCTGCTCATCTGTGAACAAGGAGAGCTGCTCGAAGAGATGAAGGCGATAGTCGAAAAGTCGCAAGACGGAGCGGCAGTGCTGGGCAGGGTGCGGTGCCTAGCCGTCTCTTTGCAGAGCTTGACAGACACGACCCAGTCTGCCATGAGTCAGATGACGGTGGTGTGCAACGACGTGCCGCACCTCGAGAAGCTGGCAAGCGGAAGATTCGAATTTGAATTCACCGCCAGTAGCATCACCAAGTTCTTCAACACCATCGCCAGAGAACAGGTCTCAGTGATGCAGACAAAGGGACTTAAGTTTGAGACGGGTGTCTTTGTGGATCCATCAATTGAGCAGAATGAGAAAGAGAACCCAGTGCTCGTGTGGGCAGACTTTCAGAGACTCAGACAGGTGGGTGGGTGCAGTTGTTTCCTTTGCAGTTTTCAGTTCTTTCTGTTAGTGTGTTCGCCCGTCCATTCATCTTTTTTTTTTTTCTTTCTTTGTTTCTGTATTTCTTTCTGTATTTCTTTCCTTCCTTCCTTCCTTCCTTTCTTTCTTTCTTTCTTTCTTTCTTTCTTTCCTTCTTTTTTTTTTCTTTTTGTTGATTTCTTTTTTTTATTCTTGAGTGGAAGGTTTTCCCGGAGCATGTATGTGCGTGTCTGTCTGCACGCGCGTGCGTCGTCTTTCCGCTTTGAATGAGAGTGTCTGACCTATTTGACAGATTAATACACGAAAGTTAATTTGGTTGGTAGGTAGGCTGCCACAAACAAGAAAGCATACGCATTGTCTGCAAGGAAGGACGGAAAGTATTGCTTGCACGCTTGTCCATTCCTTCCCCTCCGCTTTTCGACAACATTCTGTCCAAAGTGTGTGACTCTGTGTTTTTCTTTATGTCTGCATGTGTGTATGTATTTATGTATGAGTGTGTATGTGTACCTGTTCTTGTGCATGTCCACACCTATGTATGTGTGTGCTTCTCCACTCAGGTTGTGGACAATCTCCTCTCCAACGCCCGGAAGTTCACACCCAAGAACGGAAAAGTGGAGCTCCGTCTGAAGGTCTCTCTGCTGCACCCCTCCCCCAAGTATGCACCCGGCAGTTGTCTGCACGCGTCCCAACTGCCTGACTTCGTCTTCGCGTCTCCGGGCAGCGAGACATCTCCCTCACTTTCCAGTTCTTCACCTAGAGTGCAGTGGGTTCGTGTGAGGATAGAGGTGAGGGACAGTGGTGTGGGGCTGGAGAAGGACGAGCTGGGCAAATTGTTCCGACCTTTTTCCCAGATTAGGGCAGGACAGCAGCAGAATGGGGGGGGGACTGGTTTGGGTCTCTGCATCAGTCGCACGCTTGCAGAGGCTCACTGTGGGGGGAAGGTGGGAGTAGAGAGCGAGGGCAGGGGGACGGGTTCAGAGTTCTGGTTGGAGTTTGCTTCCCCTCTGGGAGAAGAGAGTGCTGCAGATGTCGAGGCAAAAGGGGAAAAAGGGTCGGATGAGGCGGTGGAGACAGAAGGCGAAGCAGTGGAGAATTCGAACAGTCAAGAAAAAGAGATAGGAGAGAACGAGGATGAGGGAGGGGTTGTCGTGAACGATCGAAAAGAGGCAGAGGAAGGGAGAGACAAAGAAGAACCGGGAGATGGCGGCAGTGGATCGACTTGTCTGTCTGGTGCTTCTCCCGTCTCTCCGTCTCGTGGAGAAGGCTTGAGCAAGTCTTCCATCTATTCGAGCCCTTTCGGGGACATCCGCCCGGTGTCCTCAAACAACAAAACCACTCCCACTCAATCCTCCATGTGGACTCGGAAGAAGCCGCTTCCAACAGAGCCATTCAGAGAATCCTCCCGTCTTCCAACAGAGCCATTCCGAGAATCCCCCCGTCTTCCAACAGAGCCATTCCGAGAATCCTCCCGTCTTCCAACAGAGCCATTCCGAGAATCCTCCCGTCTTCCAACAGAGCCATTCCGAGAATCCTCCCGTCTCCGATCCCGCTCATCTCGACGGCCTCATAGCACGCCCTCTTTTTTGTCCGCAAGTAAAGCTGTGAGAGTCCTACAGAGTCTGAAGCTGCCTTCCTCAAGCTCCACTTCCACCGTCTCGTCTCTTGAGTCTCTTTCCCGTCTCCTCCACGGCGCGAGACGGATGTCTGTGGGGACCCCGATGCTCTCAGGGGCCCCGGCAAAAAGGCTCACTCCCCCTCAGAGAACCTTCACAGCAGACGTCCTTATTGTAGACGATAACGCGATGTGCCAGTTGGCCGTCTCCCTGGCCCTTCGTCGCATGGGTCTGTCGGTCGAGGTGGCAGAGGACGGTGCAGCCGCCGTCTCCCGCTTTGCTGACAAGGCAGAGAGATACCGACTGGTTCTGATGGATCGCAACATGCCGAACCTCGAGGGCCCAGAGGCCATCAAAGCCATCACTGCGCACCTTCAGAAGGAAGCTGTACACAAAACCGCACAGCAGATGAGGGAAGGGGGGGAAGAGACAACGGAAGCAGAAGGACAAGGGACCAGAAAAGGGGGGGGAAACGGGGACATCAGTACGCCAGTCGATGGAGAGTCCGACTGTCTGAAGGAGGTCGACGAGTCTACCCCGCCCCAAGATCATCCACGTGACCCAACCTCACAGACAGACGGTGCTCTGCCGTCTCCTGTTTATCCGGCCGTTTCTCTTCCGATCTTTCTCGGTCTGACTGGACAGACACACGACACAGACGCCTTCCGACAGGCCGGGGCCCTGGACGTCATCTTGAAACCCGTCACTCCCAGGACCCTCCAGTCGGTCTTCGAGAAGATCAAATTCAAACCTCGATCAGTCGCCTCAAACTAAGCGACATCAGAAGATTGCGACCGACAGACTGACTCACTGAATGGCTGTCAGACTGTCTGTCTGTCTGTCTGTCTGTCTGTCTGACTGTTTCATGAGAGGGAGAGGGTGCTCTATGTATTTTCTGTTGAATGGAGACGGGAAAGTGCCTTGGCGTCCGAAACGTTTGCGTCCCCCGCAAGCTGCAGCGCGCATATAAATTTTCATGCAAGCGTTAGCGACACAGAGATTCTAACGGACCGGCGGGAAAACTTTAAGACTCTCAGGGGGGGGTGAAAATAGCGCCCACAGGCAGGGGGGTACAGAGACACTGTAGTGAGGAGAAGGGTGTTCCGTGAAGAAATTTGCAATGAAGGGAATTTGTGGTGGGGGTGGAGAACCAATGGGGCCGGTTGGGATGGGCACATGGGAAGGGAAACTTCAAGACAGGAATGAAGGAGACATAAAACCTCAGTGCAATCAGCAGGAAGGAAAGGACACAGACAGACAGACAGACAGACAGACAGACAGACCTACAGACAGACCTACAGGCAGACAGACAGCGTTTCAGAGAGGACGTGGAGGAGCAATTATGCACATTCATACTCCACTTCGGTTTGTGCATGCCTATCTTTTGATCAAATCAGCAGAGTGGCCCAGGCAGGCATCACTTAGAACAAGCCCATGCAAGCACGGTGATCGAGGCGTGTGATCAGCGTGGCCTAAGCAGATGACTGTGTGAGACTTCAACAGGGCGGAAGGAGGCGGAGTCTCAAGGGGACAAGCTGACTGCTTGTGTTGGCGATGAGGAAGGCGGATTCAAAGTGAATGTTTTTTTAGGGTGGGAGGGAAGCAGGGAGACGCGTGGGACATCTGCGTTACAAGGGGAAAAGCAGAGTGTCACAGAGTCTTCCGTCGGAGTCGGGGAGACACAAGTGAACGGTCAATGAGTGTTCATCGAGGACCAGGGTAGATATCGGCAAGCTGTTTATGTGTTTTTTTAACGTATATCTCCAGAGAAAAGCCAGAAGAGTCTGTGCCCCACTTGGCGAAATCACCGTCCCAAAAGAAGGAAAGGAAGATGAGGATTCAAAGCCGAGACTGCATGGGAACTTTGAAAGCGGGTTTTCGTGGATTAAGCGAGACAGGTGGAGTCAGCTGGAGCAGGCTCGATTTGGAAAGCAGTTTCATCGCTGCAGGATCTCGAGTCTCGAGAGAATGAAAAGAATCGAAGACTGCCAAGGTGCTTTTTGCCAAAGTTTTGGGTCGAAAGAGGCCAAGACAACATTGCACGGCGTCGAAGAGACGGCTGGGAAGAAAACAGAAAAACCTACAGATGGGGAAGAGAAATCCTAAATGGACATTCTAATGAAATCATGACCAAATCATAGGTCAACTTTGAAAACAAGGTGCCATCAAAAAGAAGGGGAAAAAGAAACGGTTTTCTTGTGAATCAAAGCGCTGGAGATCCGCGGTCCATGTAATTGGCAGACTTTAATGGTAGTTACTGAAAGTTAACACTTGAACGGGCCTGTCAGATAACGGATGTTAGAACAAATTTTTATATTACATACGCCATACAATTGTTTTTGAGGCAGTATAGATAAGCGGTATAGAGGCTTTTTCTATGTAGGGAACCAAGTGAGGCACCCGGAAGAGTTGAAGTACAGGGTATCTGGCATTATCTGGTGGGGGACCGTGCCGTGCATTGGGCTGGGCTTGGCTAGGCTTGTGCTACGTACACGTGTTGCGCGCAGCGAATAATCGCCGCGCTGGCTAGCACGTCGGGCGATTATCGCGCGGACGTATTGTTTTGTCATTTCTGTGCGTATCGTACTTTGCAGTGGATGACATGCGAGATTAGATTTATTACTTTGGTTTCGGATTAACAGTATTACTCTAGGTATTACTATCACTTTTGCAGACTTCTCCAGGCGTTGTACAGACTTGAGCACAGACTATAGAGACTCATCTGTCATGACACTTTGACACGAATACCTCCACCTTACCTTACTTCTTATCTGCCTTGCCCCCCCCCTTTTTGCAATCTATAGTTTGCAACAGGAGTACAAAATATTTTTGGTGCCTTGTAACTTATGGATTATATATATTATAACGTGTACATTATATAGTATTATCAAGGTTGTTTAATTCAAGTTGAAAGAGCACAGACTATATATATTAGTTAAATTTAATATGATCATTTTTACTAGCATTTTTAGTACACAGTTGTTAACTAGCTAGTATAAGCCATAGAAATTTAAGTAACATCAAATATAGCATCAAATGCGAGTCTATTGCGAGAGCTTTGAGAGTTTGTAGAAGTCTCAAATTACCAGCCTCTCTTAATTTGCATGGTTTCATCACTAGTTTTATCAAAGTATCACTAAAATACTAGCTGTGTATGCATCTGATAGGGAATGTCAGATACACACCCTCACACAGCTAGAACATTCACTCCTCTGTTGTCTGCTGAAGCGAACCCCTCGGAAGTTCTTTGACAAACGAGGCGCTTCATTCACAGAAAGCAATCTGCACTTCGAACTTGAAAACTTCCTTTCAACGCTCCGGTCGGTCTCAATTACTCTTCCTTTGTACTTCAAAGGCAAAAATGCGCATTTCCCTTCCCCCCCCTCACGCAGTCAGTTGACTGACGCGACTCAGTCGGAAGCGATGAGGCAGTCGCGCGGCAGAAGACAGACGGAGGAGGAAAGGGTGCACAAGAGGACGGAAGAGAAGGACAAATTGAAGAGGCACGACAGAGCACCGGTAAGAAAAAGAAGAACAAAGGCCAACGGAAGAGGGAAGGAGAGAGATGTGATCGAGATACTTCCCTTGTTTAATATCTTTTTTCAGAGACCTGTGCGCACACGGGATTAGCGATGCGGACTGCACTGAGGACGAAAAGAATCTGTACGACGCATACAAAAACATCCAACAGTCAAATGCATTGACGCGAACTGTCCCTGTCATTCTCTGGGACTGTACACACTCCATCGCCCCTTGTCCTTCTAAATAGCGCACCCCCACTACCCCCAGAGGTGAAAAAGAACATAAGCCACAACGACCCCCCATCTCCCATTCTCCTCCCTCCGTCACTCCCCCCAGAGATGCTTCAACAGTTCCTCTTTGAAGGAAAAAAAAAAAACCTCAGTCACGACCCCCAGAGTTGCTTCAACAGTTCCTCTTTGAAGTCTGGAGGAGGCGTCGCGTCTCCAAGGACAGCAGACCAGTTGTAAGAAGGACCGACCCAGCTATAGTTAGCAGAGGAAGAAGGAATCTCAAGCGCATCAGCAGAGACACCTGCATTTAGTTGGCCATCGACTGCGAGCAATTTCGGGGGGCCCGGTTTGGGCGGAGGGTTGGGGTCGCATCTGTGGTACGTGAGTGGGTCTAGGGTGCTTTCACATCCCGTCTGTTCGGGTTTTGCCGCACAGAACTCATCCGTAAAGCAAGTGCCGTTTCTGAGGAAAAAGACCTCACGGGTGCTCCCTCCGAGCGTCACGTTCTTGGCGTAGAACCCCCCCGAGGGCCCACCAGAGGCTTCGAGCCAGTCCCACCGGAGGGAGATGTTGCGCCATTCAGGAATTTGGGTCCACCGATTTTCCCATTCGATATGGACAGGGAAGACTGGACGTTCGCAGTGATAAATTTTGGATGTTCCGTTGACCTGAATTGAAAGAAAAGAGAATTAGGGAGCGGTGGACTGTGCAACCAGAAAGCCTTCTCGGACTACCAATGAGTGCGCGCGAACTTGTCTGGAGTGTATTTTTACGGTTGGTGCGCAAAGTGAGCGCGGGCGGGATCGCATGAAAAAAGAAGTGTTCGAACGTCGATGGGCAGACTCGATCAGCTGAAGATTGTGTCGTGCGTGAAAACTCATCATATCCGATGTTGCTCCAGGAGACACACACGATGGATTCGTTCGGAGCAGGCGCAATGAATGTAGATGCTTACAAAAAAGTATAGTGCAACATGTGTCGCACCATGCAGGAGCATTTTTGTAGATATCGACCTGAAAGTTTCCTGCACGCGTTTGACTCGTCGAGACGGAACGCCAAACGTTCGGCCGGATGTACCTGCATGCAGCCGTATTTATAGATCAATCAATCAATCAATCGATCGAGTGAGTGAGTGAGGGCTTGGCTTTCTTTCTTCGACTTCTTTTTTCCATGTTCGCTTAGCCACACAACGCGAAACAGGGTCCGATAGGCCAAGACAGGAATGCGGAAGTCTTCTCCAAGCTCCTCGTTTGAACACGCACAAGAGAAGACAGCGAAGGGACCACAGAGACTGGAGCCGCCAACAGACGCAGGGACCGACAGACACGGAATGGTAGGCCCAGAGGGAGAGAGACGCGCAAAGGTAGAGAGAAAACAAAAGGAGAAAGACCCTAAAGGCAGACATTCGGAGATATTCAGAGAAAGAAGGCGGCAAGCAGAAAGAAGGCGGCAGAATCGAAAACCCAGACTGACTACCAAAAAATGCCCTCCTATGCAGAGAGAGAACTTATCCGAACAACCTACCCCTCTGCATACTCAACCAGAGTTTTCGGATCCATGGTCACATCTGTTTTGTCAACACACGCATTTGTCCCCCACCAGTCCCCCTCTACTCTCGCCCTCTTCATGAAGTCCCGAGCCGTCATCACAAGAAGCAAGTGAGCCTGCAACAGCGCAACAGTGCAACACACGAGGACCCGTATGTATATCGATGCAACACAGATCCGTTACCCCTTCTCATCACCTATTCTTTCATAGGGAGATTTCACACATACACGAATTTTGACGCCGGACACCTTGGAAACGAACACAGACGATCTCGTGAAAAATTGACCACGTCAGTCTTTCTGCACTAACGATGAAACAAGTCGTGGAATCGCGGAAAAGCAGCAATAGCAGTCACTTTCTGAAAGCTCACTGATCACAAGTTCTGCCGCCTGCTTCTGTCATTCGATTCGTCTCTCACCCCCTTTATTATTATTTCAGGATTCTGCACAAGCAAAATCAGATGCAGCAACACCATAGAAATATTCAAGAAGGACTTTCCTGTCTTCACCCACCTGGCTCATCATCATAGCCGGATTGAGGTAGCTCATCAGGTCTGCGTGTTTCTCGCTTGCTCTGAAGAAATTCCTCGAGCACTCGCCCATCTGAGAAAGGGGAGGTAGCTGAGGATCCTCGGTAGTAAGCCCTTTGCAACTCTTCGAGTGGTCGAAAACGTCCGAGAGGTACTTGGCCCAGCATCCGTCCGGCCAATCTTTTTTCGGCTTCCCGTCAACGATGCCTCCAGACGAGCACCATGGAAAGGGTGCCCACTCCTTTTTGAAGTCCGAAGGGCAGAGAAATCCGTGCTGTCCGACTCCCTGCTTCACCGCCCACATGGCTAGACCAGCAGAAGGCAGTGCACACCTGCACGCAGACAGTCACACAGTTTTGGGGGTTGGACCTGCACTGAAAATCAGGCTCTCAAAGCTACTCTATATATTAATACAATTTCTTGGAGGTCGCATCCTGATGTTCTGTCTCTTTACTACACAGTATGATTCCAGTGTCTGGAGCACTACATCACCAGCTTTCCAAGACCAGTGAGCTTCTCCACCCTCCCTCCGAATGTGCAAATATACTTTCCATGCGTCTCCAGAGACGCTCACAGTGAGGCTGCTTGACCATGGAATAAGTCACACACGCTCTCACTCTCACGCACACCCCCCCCCCCCCC
>JAHBMJ010000271.1:22277-33756 GCA_018398765.1 Chromera velia | reverse complement strand
CCCCCCTCCCGTTCTTCTCCTCTCACCCGACTACTTGTTTCCCCCATGAAAAAAAATGCACAGGTGAGAGGGAGGGAGGAAAAGAAGAAGAGAGAGACTCCTTGCGGGTTCGGACGACTCAGACACTTTTTCATTCTTTCATGAATTCGTCCGTCTTCTCGCCTTTCACAGAAGGCCTTCATACATGGTGCGAGCTTTTCTTGTTTCTTTCATGGTCATGTCCATTCATGATGAATTGCAAATGATTTATTTTTTGATTTAAAATTCGAACGAAGCCAATCAAAAGTTGATCTATCGATCGAATCGGTCTGTCATTGCATGGATGGAGGAAACTCTCTTCCCTTCTCTTCTCAGTCACGAAAGGGATAGGGTGGGGCTGTCGGTTGGTTTTCAGATGGGGAGAAGGTGTCGGGAGGAAGGAAAGAGCTAGGGGGTTTTCACGGAGAGAGACGCACACTGCTGGAGCGATTTCATCGCTGCGTGAGCGTCCGGCGTCCGCTGGCGAGGAGCACGAGGCTGCAGGCTGCAGTTTGTTTGTGATTCTGTGTGTGCGTGCATTCGTTTCTTCATTCTTTTAATCGCTGCGTAGCCTCGAAGAAACCTCGAAAGTCGTTGTCGCCCTCCGTCCCTTCTTTCCATGAATCGCCCTTGTCGCTGGTCGCCCTCAGAACCCACGAATCGTTCCCGACGCCCGTCTGCCCCAATTTTTACCATCAGGAAATATGTGAAGCGCTTTTGTTTCTGCATGGCATCTCTCTTTCTCATCGACCTTTGAATTCTTTGTGCCTTGCTGTCTTTGTTTCGTCCTGTCCGTTCTATGGCCTGTCTTCTCCTTTCCCTGTCATCATGTCTGTCTGTCTATCTGTCTGTCTGTCTGTCTGTCTTGCATGATGCACCTCTGTGTCCTTGCTTGGGTTGTACATGGCGGTGCGTGTGTGAGTTAAACGAGGCCGTCTGGATTGCCTGTCTCCCTCCCTCCCTCCCTACTGTTGCTCGTTTCATGTATTGAGACCTGCTTGCCTTCTGATCTCTTGCCCTGTCTGCATGCATGGGCGTGGCCTCATGAGTTTTCTGCACGTTTGTGCCTCGGTGTGTCTTTCTTTCTGTCGTTGTGTTGTGCCTTCCCTCTCTCTCAGCCTTTGTTTTCATTTGTGTTTCTTCTATGTCGTCTTTCGTTGCTTGAACAAAATGAGTACGGGCAGGTTCGTGACGACATGTGATTTCCTTCCTGTCTGTTTGGTTTAAGCACAGAGCTCCCGGAGCTGGCTCTGAGTCATTCTCTTTTCTTGTGGAGGCTTGCTGCTAAGAGCGCTGACGGAGAGGCAGAAAGGGATGTGGCCGTCCGGCTTTGTTCTGCGGCCGGAGGGAGAATTCACTTACGGGTGTAAAGGAGGTCGCAGGGAGGTAGGGCAGGGTCATGACGGTGTTTTCAGACCCAATCTGTCTGTGGTTTTCGCCTTCTTCTCTGTCTCTGTCTGTGTGTCTGTCTGTCCTGTTCGTCTTTTCTGGTGGGATGAGTCTCCGAGAGAGACGTCCGCGGGTTCCTGCTTGAGAAAGACGCACGGACGGACAGACGGACAGACAGCACCGAGAGACCAAACTAATCCATGCAGTCAGATACACGAGAGAGAGACGAGAGTCCCTTTTGCCTTCCTTCACTCCTTCCTTTGTGAATTGACTCCCGAGGCATGCATGCCCTCCCGTTTGTCTCCACAACAGTCTGCTCTCAATCAATCGGGTGGTGAGAGAAAGAGAAGGAAGAGAGACAGAGAGAGAGAGAGAGACCGGTTCTGGCTCTGCTTATGCAATCAATGAAAAAGTCCATGACGAACAGACAATGACATCTGCATGCGCGGCAATCTAATACAAAACGCCAATCCCCAAATTCTCTCTGAATGAATTGTGACGAGCCTCAGGCCAAAAGAGAATTCTTCAATTTTTCAGTTGGCGATCCAAACAGCAGAAGAAAAAAGGTTCCTGTGCAGAATGGATGGAAGCAAGCGTGGGCAGACGGACAGCATCGCGTCGTTCGGGTTGGCTTCCTTTGTTTCCTTGGATTTGAGGTCGGGTGGTAGGTTGGTTGGTATGTTTGTTCGTTTTGTGTGTTATCGTGTGTCCGCATGTGTGTGTGTCATCCGGTAGGCAAACAAGGCGCCCGACACATGCATGTCACACAAACGAACACGCAAGCCACGAGAGAGAGGGCGGTGAGAGATCCACGTTCTGTCCTACGGAGATCGTATCGTTGCAGGTGAAGAATTCCCGCTTTGTATACTAAAGCAACGAACTTGTCGATCGCTAAGGCCGACGGGCAAGGGAGACGAGAGACTGTGAAAGCGAAGGAGCACAGGAAGTGGAACGCATCATTGAAAGCACTCTCCGTCAGCGAAAAACCCTGTTTTCCCTTTTTGCCTGCACGTATGAGAAGAATGGAATAGAAGCCGAAGCAAATTGCTTTTTTCTTTTTTGAAAGCGCTTAAGGAAAATCGAGGAAGCACACAGGAGGGCCTCTCAATCATAGACACAGACAGGTAAGCAGGCAGGCAGGCAGGCAGGCAGGCAGGCCGCCGCAGGCAAAGAGAAAAGGGAATTTGACCCGATGGGCAGACAGTTCAGTCGCCTTCTCGTTCAACGTCTGCATGCTTGGATTCGCTGTTGGTGGGTTCAATTTGCTATTAAATGCCTGTCGCCTCGATCTCACATGCATACAGTCCAAAGCAATGATTGATCATACGTGTCATGGAAGGACATTCAGTCAGTTAGACCTGCAAGCTACAGAACGCGACGCCGCCGACGCGAAAATAAACGTCAGCCACTGCAAGATTGTTTGAATCAGTCTTTCAGCTAGATCATGAACAAGCACACCTGGCAAAATCAATCAAAACCATTGAACGATGAATCAACATAGAAATTCTCTAGCTACCCTGGCAACCCTGCAGGTAGCCAGGATTTTGCGGGATTTTAACCCAGGATTTTAGCGGATTTTACGAGATTTTGGCCAGGATTTTAGCGGATTTTGCCCAGGATTCCGCCGGATTCAGAACCGGGACTCTTAACGTTAAAAATATAATCCCTACACCTAGGACTTTAGAATCTAAAATCACGGCAGAAAGCTAAAATCCTAGCCTCTTCCTAGGATTTTACGGGATTATACGGGATTTTACGGGAAAAATATAATTCCGTAAAATCCTGGCATTCATTTCTAAAATCCTAGGATCCAGGATTTTAGTCTTTATAATCCCTAGAGCCCGGATTTTAGATTTTAAAATCCTGAAGAAATAGTCCGGCAGAATTTTGGGCAAAATCCGCCTAAATCCGCTAAAATCCTGGACAAAATCCCGTAAAATCCGCTAAAATCCTGGGCTAAAATCCCGCAAAATCCTAGCTACCTGCAGGGTAGTTTTCTAGAAATTTTTTTGATCATGATAGCATCGATACTAGTTAGTTACGTTCTTCAATGTTTTTAGATTTATATAACATAGCATTATTAGTTAGGTATAACATTAATATAGTAGAGGATAACATTAATGTTCTGGGGGTATAGTACTTACTTACTTAATTATCGTTAAGCCTAAGGTCTCCAAAACCAGAGACAAATAGCAACCCATGCATGCAGTTGTAAATAAAAGGAGCAAGCCGCCGCAGCTTAGCCTGGCAGTGCTTCCGCATAAATATGAACAACTACGAACCTTCACAGCCTAGACTGAAGCTAAAGGCTAAACAACCACATAAGACGTGCGTGCACTCATTTTAATTTCAAACAAGCTTCGATTAATCTACTTGCTTTCCTCGGCTCCCGGTCTAAGATGAACGAAACCAGCTCTCTGACATAAGTCTCTTCTTCTCCAATATCTCTTCCTCCAGCTGTAGCAATATATAATGAATCCACTGCATCTTGCTCTACAAACCCTTTCACCGATTCTTGTTCTCTCTTTCACTCTCTTTGCCAGCAGCTAAAGTTTGGATCGAGACTGCTCTGTTCGCACGCATGCAGTCAGTCGATACATCGTATCGTCAATCACTTTTGTGCCTTCGACTGTAGAGCAGTGAGCACAATGTTCTTCACACGATTCACCATGCCTCTTCCCCCTCCCAACACATGCCCGAAAGAGAAAGGTAAAAAGAGAGCCACCAAACAAGAGAGAGCGAGACAAAGCATGCATTTGAACTGTGTAACCCCACCCTTTTCCAACCCCCCCCCCTAGAAGCAACATGGCGAGACGTTGATGCAATCGGTTCTCTCTCTGAAAATTACTCAGTAAGGAATGGCGTGGATAGATGTTACATGAACGGGTGTTTCTCTACTCGTTGGTGGGTCTCAAAATCAACCATTCAGACAGCCATTCTGAGGCTTCTCTGTCCCTTGCTTTCTGCCTGAGAATCCCTTTATTCGTTGCGTTTCTCCCTCTCTAGCTTTCTTTTCTCAAGAGATCTGGGGCATCGATTGTCTGAAGCATAGAACAGGCTAAACTAGACCATGCCGGGGTTAGTGATCTATAGCAAGCTGCCCAGACTGTCTGAGGGACTTCTCTTTCTGTTCTTTTTATACTTTCTATGAACCCCCTCACCCGGCAAGAAAGGATCTCTCTCATGGGACGCATGCCAACTGAAGCCAAAGTTGGTACCTTGAAAGAGTTATAGGGCAAACGGAAAGTCCAATGTACAAGACGGAGCTGCAAAACATCAAGTACTGCTATGTCTCTCTGACTTACCGGTAAAGCTTTCAAAGAGTACGTTGTCACAGGCTCCTAGAGTGCCTGCAGTAAATGAACTTTACAACGAGGAGGCAAAGGACCTAAAGATGAACAGGTGCCCAGCACTGCCCCCAAACAGCGTCCAGCACTTTCAAGTCGGTCCCTGACTGACTTTCTTGGATCTCCTCCCTCAAACATACGACACTCCAGGTATTTATAGCTCTCTACACGTTCGACTGTCTTCCCTTCAAAAGTCATTTCCCCTTCTATTTCCCTTCCTAAGCCTGAAAGTGCAAGAACTTTTGTTTTCTTTGAATTCACTTTCAACCCATGTTCCTGACAATAAGAGGCCAAACGGTATATCATTTTTTAGGCTAATTTAGCAAGAATACATTTTTTTAAAAACTTGAATACTTGCTTAACTAAGTCATAACTTGATTTATATTATTAAAGTGATTTAACTAATAATTTTAATTAATTTAATGATGCATGCATGCCTACTCCGGCTGTGCCCAATAATATTTTTGCATACAACTTAAACTGATTGTCCTAGTGATTGTCGCCGACTCACCGTTTTATTTTAAAATTAAATTAAAATACAGATTAATGAAATGAATTGAACTAGTTAACTAGTCATTGAAGGCTTAATTTGAAGCTATATATTCTGAGTTACTGATGATAATGATGATGGGACTTAACCCGTCAGCCATCATGTTCCAATGGTAAAAGGCACACTGCTAGGCAGTCTGTCAGTATGAATTAAAGACTGATTTAAAACCTAGTTTAAAACATAATTTAAATTAAGCGGGTACATCGTACACCAACCTCTGGGGTTACTAATGGGGCTAGCTCTGACTAGGGCTCTGACCAATCGTTTTTTTTACTAATTTTTAGGGTTTCCAGAGGTCTATCATCGTACTATTAAATTTTGAAGCAGTTGTTAGTGCCTTATTCCTTTCTAGCCGCAACATTAAAACACGACTGCATCGATCTATACCACTTCGGGCCCTAGTTCGGGCCTCACCACCGCGAATGGCCTAGCCGGCGAACGACCCTCGAGGGTATTATTAGCAGCTCAGGGTAAACAACAGACACACATACACGTACAATTTCTCTCCCTATCACTCACACACAAAGCGCGCACACACACACACACACACACACACACACACAAAACACACACACAGTTTCAAACACAGAGTGAGAGTGAGAGGGGGGAAAGAGACTCGGAGAGAGAAAGAGACCCTTTAAGAGGGTGCGGGAGAGAGAGAGAGAGAGAGAGAGAAAGAGAGAGAGAGATGCAGAGAGACAAAGAGAGAGAGAGAGAGAGAACAGACAGACACACTCAGAGACAGGGAGGGAGGGGGAGAGAGAGAGAGAGAGAGAGAGAGAGAAAGCGGGAGAGAGACAGACTGACAGACAGGCACACACACAGAGAGAGAGAGAGAGAGAGAGAGAGAGAGAAGGCAGAAGAGGAAAGGGGGGGAAGAGAGGCAAGCAAGGGGAGGAAGGGAAAGAAAGGGAAGGGAGGGTAAGAAAGGTAAGGAAAGAAGGAAGGGAGGAAGAAACGAAGAAAAGAAAAAAAAAAAGAAAGAAAGAAAGAAAGACAGAAAGAAAGAAAGAAAAAAAAAAGAAAAAAGAAAAAAGAAAAAAAGAAAGAAAGAAAGAAAAGACAGACAGACAGACAGACAGACAGAAAGACAGAAAGAAAAGAAAGAAAAAAAGAAAGAGAGAAAGAAAGAAAGAAAGAGAGAAAGAAAAGAAAGAAAGAAAGAAAGAAAGAAAGAAAGAAAGAAAGAAAGAAAGAAAGAAAGAAAAGAAAGAAAGAAAGAGAGAAAGAAAGAAAGAAAAGAAAGAAAGAAAGAAAGACAGAAAGAAGGAAGGAAGGAAGGAAGCAAGGAAGGAAGAAAGGAAGGAAGGAAGGAAGAAAGGAAGAAAAGGAAGAAAAGAAAGAAAAGAAAGAAAAGAAAGAAAAGAAAGAAAAGAAAGAAAAGAAAGAAAAGAAAGAAAAGAAAGAAAAGAAAGAAAAGGAAGAAAGGAAAGAAAGAAAGAAAAGGAAGGAAGGAAGGAAAGAGGGAGAAGGAAAGCAAAGAAACGGAAACGAAGAGAAGTCTGACATGGCAAAAAAAGTCAAACGGCAGCATTTCTATTTTACCCAGTGCAAAAACTTTCTGATTCAAAACTCATCAAAAAGCAACAAGCCATGCGCTGCCGGTGCATGAATTCGTGAGACTAGGAGAGACTCTGGATTGTTTCACTGAAACAGTCATTCACTTTTTTGGTTCTATGAAATATTTCGGTTTTTTCGTCTCTCCTTCCTGTTCTCTTTCTCCTCCTCTCTCCTACTTCTGTCATCGTCCTTCTGATCACCCCCGGCTCCTTCCGGCAACCCCCCGAGGTAGGGCGACGCCCTGTCTTTGTTTTCTTTCGTGTAGTGCTTGATCAATTGCTCCACCTTATATGCGATCGCAACTTTTTCTGCAGCGACAGCACGAAGGTCCTTCTCATACTGCGTGATCTCCTGTAACTGCTTGTCTGTCTCCTTCCCGTTCTCCTTCCCCTCGTATATTGCCTCCAGCCTCTGCCGCAGCATCGGGTCGTGAGAGGGGATATTCATTCTTACTTGCATGTTCGTCAAGTATGCGTCTCTCTTCTGCTCCAGAGTGACTCTGATGGATTCACACTGTGTGTCCAGCTCCCGCATCAGCCGCATATTCCGAATTAACCACCCAGGCACCGGTGTGAGTTCATCCAGGATGGTCTCAAATATTTCGGAAACATCAGCTCCTGCCATGTTGCCGTCTCCTTTCTAAAACCTTCTCGATGCGATGGCTGGTGCAAGCACTGCGTCTCCCACACTGTGGAAACGTCAGACTGCAGAGCAGTGGTTCAAAATATATTACTATACAGGGACGCACACGGCTGTCCAGGAGTAATTGGAAGGAAGCCGAACAGAGGAAACAAAAGACGACAAAACCATGCACAGAAATCTTCCCTTGTCGGAGAGACCAACAATTGAATCAACTTGTTGGTGCGGAGGCGCTTCTGCGTATACAGCGTCTAATGCTCCTCCGCTGATGTTCCTGACTATTCCTGGCCACCGACTGTTTCAACTGAGTCCAGGATTGCTCTCTGAGTATTTCTGAATCTCACAATTAAGGCTGCCGAGATGGCTTGGCTATAGCTGACGCACGCACAAGATTTACTTGTGGATCTCTTGTGGGGCACGTATATAATTATCTTAATTGCGGGGCGCCGCGGGGGCGCTCGCACGGACTTTTCGCTCTGCACGCGGCGCCGCGCGAATATTCGGGCCACAGCTCGGTCATGCTCTTTCTCAGAGACGAGAAAATGACTCCAGCAGCCTTAATTGCTTTGGAGTATTTTGGAGTCCCTTTCCCAAAACCAATTGCACAGATCACGATTTGTTGTGAATGGTCTCGCTCGCTCCGCTGTATATATCCGTGCTGTTTCGTTGAGTGGTCGTCTCATCTGGTTGAGTTCTGGAGAGAGACTTGGCCTGCATTGATCAGACTCATTTGAGTCAAAGGTGAAAGTAGAGAAGTAAGAGTCAAGCAGAGGGCTTCTCTCCACTTTGATTTTATGTATTTGTGAGACTTTGCCGTAAGATCTCGACCAAATAAAAAAGATAAAAGGAATTACACACGATGTTCGACAGTAGGAGAGAAGATCTGATTTTGGAAGCTACAGCCCATCGGCGTGTGGAGCGCCTTGAGGAGTTCCTCCGGAATGCTCCGGTGCCTCCACGTGATTCGGGGACTGTAGAGGGTGAGTCGGGTTCACTTGCGGAGACAGAGAGAGTGGGAGAGACGGGAAGGTGGAATGCCTCTGTGGGAGTACAGGTTGAAGGAGAGGGAGTAGCAGTTCAGACAGAGACGGAGACGCAGACAGAGCTGGTTGGAGGTGGAGGGAAAGAGACTTCCGCTTGTAGTACGGAGGGAGGGAATGCGGTGGCTACGCAGACGGAGACGCAGGCAGTGGGAGGGGAGGAGGCGAGGAGGACTTCAGCAGGAGCACCCCTAACCCTGTATGAGATTATGGGCCTCACCGAATTGGAATCTTCAGTCTCCGTCGGGGCTCAGTCCGTGCCCCGAAGGAGAGGAGACGCAAACATTCCGCACACAGAAACCAACGAGCACGGTGTGCAGACAGGTGCCGAGGATGAGTCCTCTGCCTCTGCGTCTGCTTCCTCCCCCCTTCCTGAAACGACAGAGGGAGAACTGGAGGCTGATTTAATAACCAAGAGAGAGAAGGAAACTTCCTCCCCCCTTCCTGAAACGACAGAGGGAGAACTGGAGGCTGATTTAATAACCAAGAGAGAGAAGGAAAAGAAGCAGTTCGAGGAGTGTTTGGCGAGTCGCCTGTCAGTGTATTCACCATCTAGAGAAGACATGAACTGTGTTGTCGGCCCCTTTTGTTTCCCCTCTTCGACCTGCGGTGTCTGCTTCGATACGACAGACTGCATTGCGTTTGACTGTTGTCTTACTTCAGACAGATGCCCCGGCTCTCTGACGAGTGTGAAGAGCAAGAAGGGCCCAAACAAGGGGAAGGAAACAGAGAACCAGCAGACGGAAAAAGAAGCGCCTGTGCCATCTCAAACGGCAGCAGGCTCCTCCTCTTTTGCCGCGTCGACCTTTTGTCGCAAGTGCCTTCTCGAGTTTGTCGAGGCGCAGGTAGAGCAGGCACGGTTCTTTGTGCCGACGCTGAAGTGCATCTGTGGCCTTGGGAATCTCACGTGGGCCTCCTGTGATAGAGCCATTCAGGGGGGGACTGGGCGGTTTGCAAGGAGGAGGGGCACGGTGACGAGGCGGCTTTTGGGGGTGGCGGCACGCGCCCTGACCTTCAGGTGCGTGGGTTCCTCTGATCCCCTGTACGTTCTGTTCTTCTGGTCCTCTCCGCTTCTTTTTTCTGCGCCTTCGCGCGAGGGCTCTGCATGTGTCCTTCAAATTCATTGTGCTCAGTGCCTCCTGTTCGTTCGTGGACTGCCCTTCTTCTGCTGTCATTCTCTCATGCATGGGTTTCTGTTCAATTTTGTTTCTTTCTTTCTTTGTTTGCTCAGGTGCGAATGTGATGCGACTGTGAGTCTGTTTGACCGGGAGTACCCTGAAGGGACTCCTTACGAATTGGAAGACGCCGCTCAGCGTCTCCGAAGAGAAACTGAGGATGAGGATGAGTACAGTGATGAGGAGTGTATGGCGATTGAGGATGAGGAGGGTCGGAGTCCCTCGTCTTCCCCTTCCTCTCGAGCCTCTGTGTCTGTCGGGTTCGTGAAGTCCCTTTGGGAGTTCATCGAGGAAGAGGGTGAGGGAAAGAGGAAAGGAACAGAGGGAGAGGGGGAGAATGAAACAGAGACACCGAACGATGTGGCAGAAGAGGGATCAGCCTTTGCATCCCGCTCGTCGTCTGTTCGTCGTTCTTGTTCTCTTCCTGATGTACCCAGATGCCCCGCCGTGTGTGCGTCCCCTGTTGAGTTTCTTTTGCCCCCCCTCGGCATTGCGCGTTCTCTTGTAACACCCAATTGCAAGAGAGAGACGGAAGAAACTCAAGGGGAGGATGAGTGGTGCGATCCTCTCCCTCCCGTCCCTTCTGAAAGAGACCCCGGGATGTCCCTCTCTCCTCCCAACAGAAGACGGTTCTCGACCTCAGAGTTGCCACGTATGGGGGTCAACAGGGGTGAGTCCGATCCGGGGAGGAATGTGACCAGCAGGGGTGTTTCTGCCTCCCCCGTCCCACGCGGTCCCTCTCCTGCGCCCTCCAGCTTCGAGTCTGCGCGTTCAGGCTCCGTCTCGATTTCCGTCTCCGTCTCTGCCGTCTCCTCCGCTAGCCGCAGACCCCGCCCGGGATCAAAGGAGGAGGATTCGCTTGTCTCCACAGCGTCTGTCTCCGAGGGATGTTCGTCCTCTTCTCTGACAGCAGCAGGACCCAGAGAGGGGGAGAGCAAGCTCGGTCAGGAAGGAAGTGAGGTGGTGTCTCCCCCTCCCGAAACCGTCTCGGCCGCCCAGACAGAGCTGGAGCAGAAAAGCAGCCAGGAAGAAACAGGGGGGGAACGAAAGGTGGAAGAGGGAGAGGCTGTGGTGAAAGAGAAAGAACCCTCTGCCAGAACCGACCGAGACGAAGATATTCGAGAGGGAGAGGAGCCTGGGTCGCCTCTGAAATTGGATGTCCACCTCGACTCTTTTTCCAATTTTTCCTCTGCAGTTGAGCGTTTGAGGAACCAGTATGTCAGCAGATTCGTCTCCTCTCTGAGAGCTGTGGAGGAGGAAGAGGCAAGACTGTTGATGGACAGGGCAGAGGAAGTTTGGAAGAAGGGCTGGTCGGATTTCAAAGAGTATTGTCAGCTCAGGTTGACAGCAAAAGAGTTAGTTTTCAACTGGCTGCTTCAGTCAGAGAAGGAGGAGGGGAAAGGAAAAGACGGATCGGGAGAGGGCCTTGAAGGAATGTTCAGTGCGGGGGGCACGGAGGGAAGGAAGGCTCTCGAGGCAGAATTCCAACACCTGGCAGGGGCTGTGGTGGACCCAGAACGCAAGTCAGTCTGTGTGTCACTTGTCTGTTTGTCGGTCTATCTGTCTGTCTGCCTCTATCGAAGTAGTGATCGATCAGGGCAATTTTCGAAATTGAGAAGGGAGCCGTGTGCTTTTTTCTTTTCCCCAGCGGCAGATAGATCCCTTCAATGGTGCGTGTCATCAGCCGACCAGTCGACTTGGGCGATGGGTGTGTCGTCGTCCGATTCTCTCTCTCTCTCTCCCCCTCCCCCCCCCCCCCCC
>JAHBMJ010000271.1:20000-22216 GCA_018398765.1 Chromera velia | reverse complement strand
CCCCTCTCTCTCCCTCCCTCCCTCCTTTGTGCTCACCTTATACGCTGTTCTTCCTGCATGGTTCTTTCTTTCTGTCGATACACGCATGTACTTCTCTTTCTTTCTGTCGGTACATGTATGGACTTCTCTTCGCGTTTCTGTCCTTCCTGTCACCAATCTTTCTCCGAGCAGCAATTCAGAGGCCTTCCTTCCTTCCTTGTTTCCCCCTCACTGACTGATTGACTGACTGACTGCATTGCAATGCACGGCGTTGCACACACAGGACGGCATTTCTGCTGCGTGTGGTGAACGAACTGTCGACTTTCGAGACTCGGTGCTGTGGGACTTTCTTCTGCTGGAAGTGCCAGACCAGCCACTCAGACGACTTCGGGTGCGAAGACTTCGAGAACGACTCTGAGTACCTGTCTAGATTTGATAACGTCAGTCAGTCAGTCAGTCAATCAAGAAGGCAGGTGGGCAGTCAGGCAATCAGGCAAACGATGAGGCAACACCAAGCTGAATGTACAAAACAGTGTCAAGTCAACGTGGTCTCTGAATGCTTGAATCCACATATTTCTTTTCTAGATTTTTTTGTCTATACGTCACTGTTCGTGCAGGAAAGAGATGCTGAGCCTGTGCGATGTCCCAACTGTCGAGTGCCTGTGTTGAGGTCGGAGGGGTGCAACTCGATGCAGTGCATATGCGGGACTCAGTTCTGCTACGCGTGCGCGTCCGACCAGAACGATGCAGAATGCTCGTGTTGATTTGATTGGTTGATGGGGGGTGGGCAAAGGAATGCATCATCGCAGGTCGTTTGTGGAGGTGGGAAGAAGTAATTGTAGATCCTGCACAAAAATGTGCAAGGGACCCGCACACACACGCACAAGGTCAATGCAGGAAAGAATTGACAAACCGACCTTTAGACACTTCGAATGCACCCCTCATGCTCCCTCTATGTGTGTGCGTTCTTTGGATTCGTGGGAGTGTGAAGCACAAGTGAGAGTGAATGGATTGATGTTGCAGGACGTCAAAGTCTAGAGGGTGGGCGGGTGCTGTGAGTGAGTGAGTGAGTGAGTGAGTGAGTGAGTGAATGGATGGATGAATGATTGAATGGGTTCATGGCATTGTCCTACATGTATGCCTTCTTTTCCTCTTCTTCTTTCCTCTGTTCTTTTCTTCTCGACGCTGTTTGTTGCCATACTTGATTGTTTCTTCTTTTCTCCCCTCTCTCCCTCCCCCCCCCCTCTCTTTTCCTGTTGATTTGTTTAGTCCCATTCTTTGCACACGCAGGCAGGCAGGCAGGCAGGCAGCATCGCTGGCAGGCTCTCAGATCGCAAGGAAGAGCCAGGCAGGCAGGAAGTGTCGATCGAAATGAAAAAAAGAACATCCATGCATGCATGAGGCAGCAGATAAAGAAAGAAAGAAAGAAAGAAAGACAGAAAGAAAGGCAGAAAGAAACGCAGAAAGACAGAAAGAAAGACAGAAAGAAAGGCAGAAAGAAACGCAGAAAGACAGAAAGAAAGAAAGAAAGACAGACAGACAGACAGACAGAAAGAAAGAAAGAAAGAAAGAAAGAAAGAAAGAAAGACAGAAAGAAAGAAAGAAAGAAAGAAAGACGCAAAGACAGAAAGAAAGAAAGAAAGACAGACAGAAAGAAAGAAAGAAAGACAGACAGACAGACAGAAAGAAAGAAAGAAAGAAAGAAAGGAATGAAGGAAGGAAGGAAGGAAGGAGGGAAGGGAGGAAGGAAGAAAGGAAGAAAGAAACAAAGAAAAAAAGAAAGAAAGAAAGAAAGAAAGAAAGACAGACAGACAGACAGACAGAAAGAAAGAAAGAAAGAAAGAAAGAAAAAAAGAAAGAAAGAAAGAAAGAGGGAAAACAATTGGAATGGGAGGAAGGCACAAAGAACGATCGAAGAGTTCTTCTTTCTGCTTTGTTCCCGCCCTCCCAAGCAAGTAAGTCCCTCCTCCAAACTCTTCGAACGAGAAGAGGTGCACGTGCACGAGGGTTTTCAAAATCTCTAGAGGACAACAGAAGAGAGACATAGAATGGGGAAGAGAGCGTCTCCTTCGTGTTCTCTTTCCTGCCTGATCCATCTTTGAAGAGCATCCAACGCTTTCTTCTTTGCTCTCAGCTGCCTTCTCTCTTTCCGGGGGGGAACAGGACAGCATCATCTTCTCACCTGTACCAAAGGAAATGAATGTCTCAGTTGTTGTCTACAAAATGGGAGGGAGGAG
>JAHBMJ010000271.1:0-15000 GCA_018398765.1 Chromera velia | reverse complement strand
GGTGTTGGCCGTGCATTTTGTTCCTCTGACAAGGCACATGATCCACATGCAAGGCCTTCCTGTCGTTGAAGCAGTGGAGACAGGTCCCATCCAGTCTGTCAGGGTGTGCCCGCACAATATTCTCGTGTGTCGTAAAACAGGAGTGGTGTTGGATCCAACCGGCGGTCAGTTTGCCGGATCCTTCGGACCTCGATTCTTCCAGTCTCAAGAGGAATTCTTGGGGTGCCTCCCCCCAGGAAGGTAGTCATCCCTCCGCATGCAGTCAATAGAGAGGCAGTGGAGGGACAACGAGCAAGAGACCGCAGCTTTCCTCTGGTGGGGAGAGCCGTGAAAGCGGTATGCAGATACGCAGCAGATCTCCGAGATCGGAAGCTGCAGTCCTCCCTCGAGGTGGACTTCTGCTCGTGGTGCTTGGGGACTGGATCTCCTCAGTTGAAGGTCTGCGGGAACTGTTCAACCAGACGATGCTGCGGGTCAGTCTGCCAGGCATTGGATTGGAAGGCAGGGCATAAAAGGGAGTGTGAAGCGGTGAAAGTGCTCTAAGTAAATGAAGTAGCATTATTGCATGTAACCTAGCATGTAACTCTAGTTATATATTAAACTAGGATCAGGGTTGTTAAGTATACCGACAATTGACAATGTAAGTACCAAAAAACGGAACCAACCCCCAATTTCGTTTTTTTCCGGTACTTTCGGTACTTTCGTCACCGGCAAAAATTTTGTAAGGTAAGGCCTTAGGTTGCTGCTTCTAGACTAATTCTAGTTCAAGTTGAGCCTGATAGGATAGGATAGGATTAATGTCTGGAGGATTGGCCTCCTGCCCTAATGCCGAGCGCTTGACGTGCGGCGTCGAGGAAAAGCGCATACACGCATCAGACCTTCCTGGCCGGCCCGCACAGGCCAAAAAGACCTGTGCCACAAACTGTTTACATGATAATCAATCAATTACTATCAATCGCATGCGAAAGACTGCAATCAATCAACTCTTACTGACGATGCTGCGGCCCGCCGATCAGCCCGGCGGAGCTCAAACAAGCTTCAAACGGAGGCATCTCAAAACAAACGGTCGATCGATTAGAGGCCAATCTCATTACTTCCCAGTCACTCAACCCTTTGGTTTCTCCCTCTTCCTTTGCTTGCTTCATTTGCTGCCATGTTGCTGAATACTTTGTCTGTCTTTTGTTTCTTTCCTTTTCATTTGACTAAAGGATTTGGTGGGCTTAGTCTAGCTGGATACTTGATACATCTTGCAGGCTGTATGTATTTCTCTTGCGGCATTCCTTTACGGCAGCTCGTTTTGTGACAACATCCTTCAAAAACTTGTCGATGCTTCCATCTGTCTCACTTAAAAGAAAAGAAAACAAGGCAAGCCTTTCTGTCCTCCTGTTTATCCCCTCTCCCCATTTTGGCTTTCCTGCTGTTCTAGAGTCAAAACCTAGGTCAAAACTCTAGAAAAAGAGCCATGGCGGGCCCGGCGGCAAGCAAGGCAGAGCAGGGCAGTTTGTTTTTAGTAAGCAGCCTAAGGGCAGAGCTAAGCTAGGAGTTAAGTTTATTTTTACTGAAAAAACCTAGCTAGAATCGAGTCATTTCTAGAGTCATTTTAACGTATTTTAACGTTATAAAGCCTCGTTTAAACAAATTGAATTTTTGAGATACCGAAAGTACCAGTACCGAAAAACAGAACCACCCCCCCCAAATTTAAGTACCGAAGTAACGAAAGGCACGGTACTTAACAACCCTGACTAGGATTGTAAACTCATCATCATCATGACATCATGCATGCATCATCATCATCATTATTTTGGGTTGGCCTATATAGGCCATCATACAATGCATCATCATCATCATACATCATTATCATTATCATTATTATCATTATTAATCGGTCTATAGGCCATCATGCAGTGCATGAGTCTAGGACAATGCTTTATCGCCCCTTTGCCAGACCTGCATCATACAACGGGAGGGGGCTTCATTCTCGCAACTCTAAACACCCTGCACCTAGAAGATGCTTTCTAAATCGCTGATGTCGCCATCAGCTTATTTCTAGTTGTTTGACGTTTGGCGGCAATGCACGGACATCAGAGGCAGTTCTGTAACTTCTGTTTACTAATTTTATTTTAACAGCTAGCCTACGCCCTAATACGGCCCTAGCTATTAAATTAGGGTATAAAATTACTACTATAAATAGGGTAAATAGAGGCAATCTGGGCTGTGAAACAATCTACCAACTAAACCCGGAAGCAAAAACACGTACGCAGCTTCCGAGTCTTTTTTAATTTGATTCTTTAACGAGAGATGCTATCTGAAGATCTCATCCAAAAATCTTATTATTCTTATCCAAAGATGCCATCTAATGGCAGACTAATGCTATCTGGAGATACACCGCGACTGCATAATTAATAGTGATTATATGATTGACGGATACTTTAATATACATTAGTAGCTAGAATCGCCTCTATGGATAAAAATATCTATGGAGTCCCTAGTACTAGAACCCAGATCGATCTAGATCCACTGGCAGATGGCGATATGATATGTGCTATATATGTATGTATATATATATATATATATATATATATATTAATCAATCAATCAAAAATATATATATAATATAAGGAGAGCTTAATTGAATGTATATCAAGCAATGCAACTTCTGGAATAAGCGGTGTACTGTAAGTCTCAGGTAGAGCCTGCACTGGTGGATTATGTAATTATGAGCTTTATGTCAAATCAGCTCACAAATCACAACGCCCTTTTCACATGCAGATCCAACTTGAAACTCCGCCTGACCGGTGAGAAATACAACGCTGTCAGTATCTCCTAAGAAGTCCATGGTCGATGATTCACTGCAAAAGAAAAAAATGCCGGCTCCGGCTCCAACTCCATATGCCGTGCATGTCGATAGCTCGGTCACTGGACTGCGCAGGCTCTCGTCTTCTGGTTTGCAGCGAGCAGCTCTTCATCTGCAAAGAAGAAAGAGAGAGCGGAGCACAGAGGGAAAGGAACGATTTGAAGTCATTCGGTTTCCTGTTGCTTCCTGCTTCCTTTTCTTTTCTCTGGCGGCTTTATTTGCGGTCGGGAACCAGAGACGACAGCGGTGCAGATGCGATAAGAAAAGGATCAAAGAAAAAATTGTTACTATTTTGAGGCATCATAAGCCAGCACATGAAACGCGGCTGCATGGGTCGATTTCACTAGCTTTTCGGTACTGATCCAAAGACTGAATGAATCGTTTTTGGTGCGACTTTTCATTATAGAATGGTAACCGAGAATCGTCAATCAGCTCCTCCATTGAATTCCTGCATCATGCCTTTGCTCTTGATTATCACTCGCCTCCTTTCTACCCTCTCTTACTCTTGCTTGCAGTATTTGACTCTTTGTCTCGCAAGGGAAATGGACTCTCCCTTCTGTCTATGATCAAGATGAAACAGAGCTAAAACAAAAGCAAAGAAAGAATGTATTCACTCACTCACTTCTCGGCACCTCTTTTCTGATCCTTGCGTATCGTGGCTTGGCTCTCTCTGTTGTCTCTGCAATCGCCGAGTTTCGCCTCGTCTCTGCAATCGCCGAGCTTCTCCGTGTGTTGTTGTCTCTGTCCCTAAACGTATCCCCCCGCCTGGTTGACTCCTCTCCCCCTTCATCCTCCTCCAACACAGCAGGCAGACTACGCGTACGTGCTCTGTTCATTCGCATCCTGCTGTTGCTGTTGTGTGCTCCCCCTTCGGTTCCGTAGAGATCCCCTGAACCGTCTGACTCTCCTGGAAGAGGAGGAGCCAGAAAACGCGCAACACCCCCAATGCTGCCCCCCTGAGCAGACCAGGGTCGAGCCACGGAAGCTGCGGCCGCTGCTGCTTGTGCCGCAGCCGCCTGTGGAGATGTGACGGTGACATGTCTGGAGTCGGGGCGGGAGCTTGAAGGAGACCAGAGGGGTGAGGCAACTCGAGAGGCTCTGGAGGAAGTCGGAGCGCTCTCACCGAATTCTGTGCGGCTTCCCCTGTACACGCGCGACGCAGCTGCTGCAGCTGCCTTCGCGTCCTGCAACACTTTCATGCAACAATACACTTGTGATAATAGAAACTCGCACACAGAAAATAAAAAGCTTCAATCTCTATACGTGCCTGCAGACATACGTTGGGTGTGCCAATCGGCTGAACTTCTCTGTTCTTCTTTTTGCTTCCCTTTGCTGACCAAGTCACCCTCGGCCCCCACCCCTTTTGTTTGTTCGCTTTCACGGACCTGTCCTGAAACTTCGAAGGACAAGAACCCTGTCTGAAGCCATTGAAGGAAGAGAGGAGTGACTGTCTCCTGCATAATGTGTTTCTCCCACAAAAAACTCGGGTTCTCGCTTTGCCTTTCCAGTGCGTGTGCCACGAACGCTGCCGGTTTGCCCTCCTCTTTGTCTTTTTCATCTCCGGCTGTGGTGTCTCCGAGAAACCATTTGAAGGAGACCCGCACCTCCGTACTTAACCGGGCTGGCAGTCCTGCCGCACTCAGGATCTGCACGGGCACATCAAAACATCAGCTGAGCGCCTGGATTTTCAGAAGAAGGTTACCTCGATTCCTGTTCGTGACGAAACAACTCTTTCTCTCTTGGCCTCTAAGTGTCAAGAAGACGGCCCTTCATTCATTGTTTCTCTTAGACACACATTTCACACACATTTCCACACTTAGTGAGAAGGAGAGAGAAAGCGAGAGGAAGAGAAGAGAAGGGAAGGGAAGTGTAGAGAGACTCACCCACCTTCACCTTGAAGTCCATTCTTGTTCCTATGAGCTCCTCTGGGTCCTCTACCAAACACTCCTCTGCCACCTCCCCCCCCTCCGGACTCACTGGGAACACTCCCACTTGAAGACTCCCCGCCACACGGCCAGATGAGTCCACCACTCGTACGGTGGATTCAGACTCCAATTGCATAGACAGAGGCTCGAGAAGGAGCTGCGCTGTTCCGATCGGTCTGTCTCCTGGGATAGGGTCCCACCATGGGTCCTCTTCTTCTTCCAGAAACGCCAAACAACCAGAACCTTCCTCACCTGCAGTGCATCGCATGCAGAGTCAGCAGAAGAAACAAACTTCATATGCAGCCGTGCAGATCGAACCCCTCTGAGGGCATGCAGCCGTTCTCTCCCTCCCCCGATTTTCTTTTGGCTTTCACCTTTCTTTCTTTCCCCTTCCCTTTCCCCCCTCGAGGTCCCCTGAAGTATCTCACGCAGACCCGAGAGCTCTAGAGAGTTCTAAACAATCAAGTGCCATGCATCACTGGAGAGCTAGAACGCATACCCCCCGTTTTCTCCCTTCTCTTTCTGAACAGGATCGGACCGCGGCCCCTCCCTCGCCAGAGGACACATACAGCTCCTGTAGCAATTAAGAGGTAGAACCACCTTCTCAGCATGACTCCCAGCCATAGGAATCCGAAAAGACAACAAACACGAGACGCCCAAAATGTTCCACCCTCGAGAGAGAGAACCAATCGTTAGCCCACCGACCCACCTGCTTCAATAAAGTTCTCGAACCAGTCCCTCATCAAAAAGATGCGATTGTCCAGGATGTCTAGTGACCAGTCGTACACGTGCTCTCCTTGATAGGTCACTGGCACGGTCACGTCAGCCCGCCGTCTCCGTGACGACCGCTGAGTCTGCGCACTTCTGCCCAGAGAGGAATTCCGAAAATTGTTCGCCTCTCTGGAGACGGAAATAGCACAATCCAGGTGGTAGGGCTTCGACAGTTTTTTTGCAATCAGATTCGCCTCCTGCATGCAGGGGACTCAAATCAAGCAGCTCAAAGGGGTTCATGGACGTTTCTTTTGGGAGCTTAGATGCCTCTTCGCCCTGCGTCACACACACTTAATTATCAAAAACCATCAGCGAAGGATCAGGTCACGTCACTTTTCTTTATTCATACCGCAGAGGTGACACAAATAGATCAGCACCATTGCGTTCAACCAGTCAAAGAGATGCAGAAAGACCACATGCAATCAGACACCGTTCTCTTCGCTGATGTCCTTCGCGGTCCATCTCTCTTTTGTTTATTTGTTTGTTTGTACGTTTTCAGGAGCAGAAATTTCTGCCAGGATCACTTTGGTGGTAGTGCAACAAAGAGAACCCCACCGAGAACCTCCTCCCCTCGATTCACTCAGAAGAGACTGAGCGCACATGCAGCGGAGCCGTCTCTCTCTCGAGTGGAAAAGAAAAAGACACAAAAAGAATTCATTTAGGAAGAAGACGTACAGACAGACTGACTCTGACAAGAGGCAGGACTATCATGAGTCGCTCCTCCAAGAACCTCTCCTCTTCCTCAGCCCTCTGTGCCTCTGTCTCTGCCTCCTTCAGTTCTCCCCTCAGGTGATCCACCTCCAGACGGAGACGGAGAAGTGCCTCCTCGCTTTCTCTCCGGAAGGCAGCGAGCTCTCTGAAGAGTCGCTTGCGGTGCTCTGAGATCTCCTCTGTGCTTTTCCTTCGAGCTTCCCAAAGCTGCAGAAGAAAACAGACGGAAGGGCAGAGAGAACAAGAAAGATCAAGTTTGGCACAGAGATTAATTACGTCACTTTTGACGACACCGTAATCGACTGTGTTCAAAAAGTTCAGCACCATCATCTGCTATTGTAGAGGTATGTCCGTTCCGAGTTAATTCCTGAAAAGGGGCGTGCAACACTGGATGCATGAGAGTCCCGTACGAGAAAGGGAACAGTAAGAGTCGCGGGTTATCACAGCATAAACGTTTGTCTGATGACCGTTGCCAAAACCACACTCACACACGCAGACCGAGGAATCAATCAGTCACTTGGATTTCCATCCGATCCCCCTATTGTGTCTTTAATTCACACAGGCCACTGACTTGTATTTCCTCAATCATTTCTTTTTCCTTCCGAGCCAAACTTTCCTTCGCCGCCTTCTCCGCTCGTCTCTGTCCATCCAGTGCTACATTCAGCCGTCTCTCCAGTTCTGCCCGTTCCTTCTCTCTCTTCAAAATTGCCCCACTCCTATCCTTCAGGTGTCCTTGCTGTGCCGCAACCTCTCGCATCATTTGGGTATGAGGGGTGTTGGTCAGAGTGTCCTCTCGGTCATTTCCCGGCAAACACACAACAAAGGCGTAGCAAAAGTCCGCACCCAGAACGACGCGATCACCGTGGTTGAGGGAAACCCGGGTGCCTCTGCACAAGAACAAAAATCCAAATCACCAAGAAAGCTGTAACATTCTCTCATGGACAAGTAAATAGAAACCGAAAGAATCAGCAGAGATGAAAGAAATCAAAAGAGATCCTCATCCTTACCAAGACAAAGCGACGCAAAGAGAGAAAGTTGTACATCACATGCAGCCCTGCATTCTGCCCCCCCCCCGATGTACTCACTCACTTTGCAGGGCTCTTTCCGTTCACAAACGTCCCCTCTGCCCCGTCCTCGACAACAAGGACAAGACCGCCGTTGTCGTCCCTCTCTATTTTGCAGTGCCTTCTGCAGACATAGAGAGCAAAGAAACACCGAATTGTTTCTTCTCATACAGGACATTTTAGGCTTACACTACATGACACCCATTAATTTGTATCCTCCAGCCAAATCATGCGAGCTGTTTTTCCATTAATTTATCCGGCGTTTTTGTTGAAGGTACGTGGCGCATCCATCCTCCGTTTTTAATTTCAATGTTGCGGACGTCTGCACAGATATGGCAGCCTGTGGATTTGTGCAGACAATGGAGGGGCATGGACGAAAATGTGCATGTGCCAGCATTGATGATATGTGCGAGATGCGAATGCAGCCTCCCTGTGCGGTTTCGCGTTGAAATTCTGGCTACATTGAAGAAACACTCTTACAGAGATTCAGCAATAGCACACGCTCACATATGCACATACTCGTCTTTCGGTGCATCGTTGAGTGGTTAGGTCAAGGACTGCACTGGCTTTGTCATCTGACTTCTTTGATGCCTCTGCCAGCTGACTTCTCAAGGAAAGCTGCAAATAGCTCGATGTGTGCTTCAAAATCAACAAATCTGAACAAGAGGTTCCAGAGATTTTCAGACTGACTCCTCGATGGAGACTCCAGGCAGCTGGATGTCTGCTTGAGAAGCGCCTCCTCCTCCTCCTCCTCCTCCAGCCTTTCGCCCTATACACACCGGCTTTGAGGGTTTGGAGGGAAGGGCAAAGCTGAGACGCCCTGAAAGAATCGGGTCTGCGTTCACATTCGTCAGGTGAGCGCCTGCCTCAATTTCTGCCCTTGACTTGCTTCTCTCAAACGCAGCTGAAGAGGAGGTCGAAGAAGAAGATGACGATGAGGCTGTAGACGGATGAAAAGATTCGACACCTGAGGAAGCAGAGGCAGCAGCGGCAGCCTCTCTGGCCTCTCGGAGTTTTTGTTCCCAGCTCTTCGACATTTCTCTCTGCAGGCGTGCAAGGAGAGGGCACAGAAAGAACAGAAGGACCCACCGGGTGGCTCTCATGCCAAAAGACAGGCTGGCAGACTAGAGAAGAAACCGCTCTATCTTTCTATGAAGAGAAATGGTGGCACGCTGAACTTACTCACATATGCGGAAGAGACAGAAAAAAAACACAGAGAATTAGAGAGACAGTAATGATTGAGTCCACTGACGATTTGTGACTCCATTGCTTTGATTTCTTCTTCCTGTTCTCTCCTCAGCCTTTCCATCTCCTCGTTCTCCTTCTCTTCATCCTCGAGCATGGACATTCGAGCGGATGCAGACCCGCCGCCTGCATGGTTGAAGCCATACATATACATGACGGCAGCAGCAGCAGCAGCAGAAGAGGCGTGCTCAAAATTCTTGTGCAAATGCAGCCTGATGGAAGGAAGGAGGGAATCAGAAAAGGACCACGGGGGGAAATGAGATCAGGAAATGAAAAGAAGAGAAGAGAAGAGAAGCGGCTCATTTCAAAGTTTAGACAATCTGCTTAAATAACACATGCGTGTATATCCACCTAATGTGAAAACTCTGTCTGACCTGAGAGTAGCGCCTTCAACCTTTCGTTCTCTTCCTTCAGCCCCCTGAGGAGGGCGTCTGTCGGGTCTTCGTTGATCACCGCGTGGTTCTTGATCTTCTTCGCACGGTCTGAAGGCAGGCAGGTACACAGGCAAACACTCACTTAGATTGGTGTAGATGCAAGCTGAATCACTGAGTGAAAGTCAGAACAAATGAGAGAAGAGCATATGTCAGGTGAGGGATCTCGAGAGGGAGTCACTCAAATGAAGGAATTCGTACTGCCAGTGAGTGTTGAAGAGCCAAGTCAAACATCAAGCGGACATTAATTGTGACTATGCAAGAAGATGCGGTGGTTTGCTCAAAAAGTTGCTTGGCTCTTTGAAGTCTGTGCGTGGTTTGTTTTCCTCTCCTCTCCTCTCTTCTCTTTCCCCCGCACTCTTTTCCCGAGGAACTTCTTCCTTCCAAATCCACCCACCCACCTGCATAGCGCAGCGTTGAGAGCGATTCGTCAAAGTTGACTGAAGCCTGATCTCAAGGAGACGGAAGGAAAGCAAGCCAAGTTGCAGAAATGAATGGAAATTACGATTCCATGCAAATTAAAGACACACACGCACATGCACAGAGACCTGCTTAAACAGCACAGAAGCAGCAGGACATACACCTGGCCACATCATTCAAGAGGGAAATTTCATTCTCCCACTCTTTCTTTCACGCATTTGGTTTGATTCAACCAGCCCAACACAGAGTTCAATGGTGTGAGAGTCGATCCTCAGGTACCTCCCTGTTCTGGAGAATTTGTGACAGAACCCCTATTCCGATTCCCTTTAGATTGATGACAGATTTCCCGGTCCACCGTCAGACAAACCTACCGGAGAGATGGCGCACACCATGACTGTCTGGCATGAGCCCCCGAGAGCGTTTTGGAGAATTCGGGTCAGTCTGGAGTCTCGGTAGGGAATCACCGCGCTCTTTCGTCTTCCTGCAGAAGAAAAAAGGGAAAGAAAAAGCGTCGAAAGGAATGTTTTTGATGAGATGCGACAGATCTCTCAGCAGGCTTACATCGATGAAGAATTCTCTTGCCTTTTTTTCCACTCCCTTCTGCGAGTCAGCTGACCAGATGCTAAATCCGCCAGTGTGCAAATCACATTGCCAAGTACCGACAGAGATTTGTTGATTGCGCATCCCTCCTTCAGTCTGTCCCCCGACGCTCCCGTTTGGGAGTTTTTCTCAGAACCCGCGAGGTCAACAAGGTGAATCACAGACCTGCGGGAGAAGAATGGGGGCAGTTTTTCGATGCGGGCATTTGAGAGTGGGGGGGGGCATGCCTTGAGGCTCCACATGGTATGGACACAAACAGTTAACCGCACGCACAGATAGTTATGCACCCAGGCAGATCAGTACAGCCTGACACGAAAAAGGGTCCACTCAAACTTGAAGGCACTCTCTCACTCTGGATGAATCTCTCCACAGGTATTCTTTCTCTTCTGACAGACAGACAGACGAACAGACAGACAGATGGACCGACCCACCTCTTTGTTCCAGAAAGGCCTTTCTGAGCGAACTCAATCGAGAGCACAGTGTGGGCTCTTGATGATGTCCTGCATGCAGCGTGTAGCAGGATCAGGCAGGACAATACAAGAAACAGAAATCAGGGAAGAGACACAGCGACAGAGACAGAGACAGAGAGAAGATAAGACACTGTCTCGTGACGATAGAGCGTATCCTGTTGGGGCGCAGTCAAGGAGAGAATTTGAGAGAGGGGGGGGGAAGTTGAAGTAAATTAACTATTTGCAGAGAAAAAGAGGAGAGGAGCATGACTCCTGCTCTCTTCTTTGCAGTCAAATTACAATGAAAATACGTCTCATCTGTCGGCAAATCCCCCCCTCATTTTCCCATTCCCCCAGTAGCCAATGAATGCAACAGCACTTTCACATGCACCCATCGCTGCCTGCACTGACATGTTCATCAGAGTGGCCCCTATCGAACGGTGTCTGTTTCCCTGGTCGATCACCTTCTCGATGTCCTCAAACGAAGACACCGCACGGCTGCTCAACTGAGGGACGAATACTCCAAGCTGCTTCGACTCTCGAATTTCTAATCCACCCTGCAGGGAAAATTTACAGACGCAATCAATCAATCACACATAGACTCACACTCTTTGAAACCCTGGCACATAAATAATGCATAAACGGACCCTTGTGGAGAAAAATGATGTAGACAATGGACAGATAGACAAACCAAAAACAAACACAAACGCTTACAGAAAGACACATGAATTGGACGCGTGCAGAAAGGGAAATTTAAAGCAGCTCACAAGAAAAATGCCGCGCAGGAAAAAATAACACATCCGAGGGCAGATGATCCCATTCCCTCACGACCCCATGGCAAGAATGAAATGCAATCGCTGGGCCTCCCTCTGTTGTGAGTCCCTTTTTGTCGCTTTCGATCTGTCTGCCATCAACAGACAGGGAGGAACAATGAAAGGAATGGAGCTCCTTCATGCAATCATACTCTCTCTTTCACTGTATGCTTAAGGGCGTGTGTCCAGGCATGACTCTTTCTCTCTCTCTCTCTCTCTCTCTCTCTCTCTCTTCCTTCTTGCCATGCGATTCCATGTGGATAGCTCTCCCCCTTTTCTTCTCTTCGAACCTTTTTTCTTGTTGCTGGTGGTTGCAGCAGATCGTGCACGCACTCGTTGTAGATCTCCATCATGGAACAGGAGACCTGAAAGACCTTGGACGGCTCTGTGTTCTCTGCTATGCGCTTGAAGATCTCCTCACAAGACTTAGGCACGATCCCCCTGTTGGCCCCGTACCCCATCATCGAGTAACTCTTCCCGGATCCTGTCTGACCGTATGCAAACAGACAGCAGTGGTACCCCTCCCAGGCGTTGTTCTGCAATCAGTCGGGGAGGCATGAAGAAATGTGCATACATACACAGCTGTCAAGACACATGCGCAGAAACAGACAGACAGACAGACAGACAGACAGACAGACACACACACAGACACACACACACGCAGATACGCACGCACATGCGCCCAAATGTATTACGGCATGCACATAAGCACAACATGAACGTCACAAAATGACACCGACTCGCAGCAAGAACCGCCGACTGAACGACAAATGCCCGTCTCTCTCCTGCTCTTTGTACATTCATGTGTTCGCCCGCCCCGACACCAACTCACACGCTCTTTCGATAGAGGCCATTCAATCCCTCGACTGACCAGAACTTGACGGCCAAGCGCATCGAATACCTTCTCCTGGTCTGCGTAGTTGGACGAGGAGGAGCTCGGCGTGAGGAGGCCGGAGCTGGGGTCTGTGTCGAATCTGCACACACGCACACATACATGCACAGCCTCCTTCCTGCATTTCGGTCAGTCGGCCAACAGACAAGCTCCGAGAGGAACTTTTCAAGTGGCAGTTGGGGAGGAAAGTCTGGGGAAAAGGGGGGAGAGGACGCAGGCAAGACCCTCACTCTCTCTGTCTGTCTCTGTCTCTGTCTCTGTCTCTGTCTCTGTCTCTGTCTCTGTCTCTCTCTCTCTCTCTGTCTCTGTCTCTGTCTCTGTCTCTGTCTCTGTCTCTCTCTCTCTCTCTCTCTCTCTCTCTCTCTCTCTCTCCCTCTCTCTCTGTGTGTGTGTGTGTGTGTGTGTGTCTGTCTGTCTGTCTGTTTGTCTGTCTGTCTGTCTGTCTGTCTGTCTGTGTGTCTCTGTCTCTGTCTCTGTCTCTGCTTCTCTGTCTCTGTTTCTCTTTCTNGGGGGGGGCGGAGAAAAAGCGACAGCGAGAGAAAGCATGTGAGACCCATGTCATTGGGACATATACACACGGAATGGAGCGGATAGCTCGGAACTCAGTGCACCAAAGGGCTTTGGAAGGTACAAGCATCCTCATAAGTCGACCAGAGTGGAAGAAGAAGACCTGGGCTTATTCCTTCGCATGTATTCGGCGGTATAAATTTGGCGGCCTTCAGTGAACTTGAGAGACATCCAAATGCCACACATAGATGTGCAGGCTCCTTCACGCAGCCCACACGGCTGTCTGCCGGGACCCAATGCACCGTAGAAAGAGAAGCACTGACTGACCCGTCAAATGACCAAAAGGAATGGTCGAAAGTGAAGGTCTTGCTGGAGTCCTTCGTGCCAGAGGAGTCAAGGTCAGTCAATTTTGTACATGGACCGACCTGCACGAAAAGGATAACGAGAGTTCAATCTTTAAGTGACTCATCACTGAAATGACATATAAAGCCACATATATAGAGATGCAGGCCCACACAAACCAACCATTTCAACGCAGCAGCGTGCTTTCATGCTACGCTCTCGCTCGTTGAAAGGTCGGACGCGCACAGCAACTTTGACAGACGTCATTGCGGAGTTCTTTGCACTTCAACTATATTACTCAAAGGACTTCTCGTTTCTGGTCAAAGATCTTGAATGCTGAATCGTGTGTAAAGATAAATGCTCTGACAGATGCAGAGAAAGGAAACAGCCAGTGAACAGAAGCAGCTAGCTATATACAAGACTTCATCAATTCCTTGCAGATCTGTGACTTTGCGCAAAATCGAAGCGTTGTGCATGCAGGGCCCGCGGAGGTGCGCACTCGCGCGCCTATCGGCTGACTAGCTATCGCATGCAGTACGCGTACGTGCATGTGCATGCATGCATGCATGGTCTCCTTCGATCATCCGCGACGAAGGCCGATCGGTTTGACAACCTGACGGAACAATTTCTTCTCTCCTATATATATAAAATAAAATGGGTCTGCTGACTGCCGACACCAGACGTTTTGAGCTCCACTGTTGTGCCCCTGCTTTGCTTCGGTCAAATTGATTTTCCTCACTCTTCCGACTTGGAACCGGGACAGTCTAACAACACCCACCGATTTCTATATATTTACTCAGGAGGACCAAGTTTTTCGGTTTGTCGGATCCATCCTTGATTCTCTCTCCAGCTTCCAAGCACGAAGGATGCCGGCGAAGAAAGGCCCTAACGGTACGGGGTCAACTCCTCAGCTTCTCTGGCACCACGCCAACTACAACGAGACCCGAGAGAAGTCGACAGACTCCCCAAGACTCAGGTGAGTCTGCGTGTTCCTTGATATGTATGCACAGATGCTCTGCATGCACGTCAATAGACCCTTCTGTTCGTGAAAGGCTGCCCCATTGTAGACTTTTTTTTCAGTAGGACTTCTGTGTTTACGTAGAGGGTAAGCCAGCACAGACTCATTCAACGTCATTCAATCTCCACACATGCATGGATGTTGATTCACATGCGCATGGTACATATCTTTTGTTCTTGTTTTACATGCGTGTCTGCATGCATTCATACCGAGAATCTCCTTTGAACATGGGAAACTTTCTCTCTGCTCCTGCTCCCTTTTGCAGAACTGCCCGCCGCGTCCCTCCAGAGAAGGCGGGGAGCATCAAGAAGCCCTATCCGAAGGGGAGCAAGCTCTCCCACAGAGAACGGAGAATGATCTACAGCGCTTCGGACATTTTCAACACAAAAAAGAACAGAGGAAGCAATGTCTACAAGCCGGCAGAGCAACAGGCCCGCTTCCAAGAGATTCTTGATAACGGAATTCTCGAATTCTCCCCCGCCAATCTGGAAGTGCCGCCTGCGAAGGACCTCAGGGTCAGTCACCCAATTGTGCAAATAGACACAGAAGCCGTACATCCAGGTTCCCGAGTATTTCTGCCGCTGTTCTCCTCTTTGCAAACATTTTTCCAACCAATCCTCTGTAGGAGAAATCCCCCACACGGAATGGATGTCCCTTGTACCCAAAAAATGTCGACTGGGAGTCACTTTTGGATGAGTAGATTTTGCAGCCCCACACTTCCACGTGTATCACCCCAAACCCAACCGCTTCTGCCTCACCCCCTTGAATCCCTTTCCTTGAACTGTCCCCTCAGTCAGTCACTCACTCACTCACTCACTCACTCACTCACTCATGCACTCACTCACTGACTGACTGACTCACTCACTCACTCCCTCCCTTCCTCCCTCCCTCACTCACTCACTCACTCCCTCACTCCCTCCCTCCCTCCCTCCCTCACTCACTCCCTCCCTCCCTCCCTC
>JAHBMJ010000270.1:47207-53071 GCA_018398765.1 Chromera velia | reverse complement strand
CGGCTGCCTGTCTACCTGTCTTGTGTATCAGGTTATCTTCTCTTCCTGTCTGGTTTGGCATATGAGTGGTTGTGGTGGTGGGTGTCTGCTCTTCGGCTTCCTGTGTTCTGTCTCTCGCCCCTGTCTGTTTCTCCCTGTTTGTTTAGCTGCTCTCGCTTGCCTCTGGCCAATTCTCTCTGTCTGCCTGTCTGCCTCCCATCGCTCCTGATTGATTCTTTCTGTCCGGCTGGCTGCTCTCACTCGTTTCTGGCTGTGTCTCTCTGTCCGCCTGTCTGCTCTCACTCGCCCCTAATTGATTCTTTCTGCCTGGCTGGCTGCTCTCACTCGTTCCTGGCTATGTCTTGCTGTCTGCCTGTCTGCTCTCACTCGCCCCTGTCTGACTCTCTCTGTCCAGCTGGCTGTTCTCGCTCGATTCTAACTGTGTCTCTCTGTCTGCTTGTCTGCTCTCCCTCATCCTTGTCTGTTTCTCTCTAGCTGCCTGGCTGCTCCCGCTTGCTTTCAACTGTGTCTCGCTTTCCGTCTGCCTGCTCCCGCTGCCTCGGAGAGCTCAGACGAGGGGAAGGATAGTGATGGCGTACCCTGCCATCGACATCAGGTCCCCTTGCGTCCATCCCTCTCTGCTGCTGATGGTGGTGGTCCCGTGGGTTCCTCTTAGCAAGAGCTCTGCATCCCCCCTATAGTAGTTGAAAAGGAATATGGCTAGGAATGTGGAGGCTCTAGGCCAGAGTATGTGGGCATTCTACAGCCCCGTTGTGCGATTTGCTGCGTTGAAGGCGTTTTCGGCGTCTATTAGGAGGGTTCCGAATGCCTTCTCGGGGTCGTCGCCGGCTTCCTGTGTGAAGGTCTCCCAGAGCTCCTCACTGCATGAATCCCCCCTTCCAGGCCTCCCATGAGGCCACTGCACAGCTGATTAGCTCCGCATGCCTCCTACAGTTCCTCTCTAGTCTCCTTCATCACTGCTTTTCCGAGGAGGCGCCTGATCGCCTCCCCGATTCCTACTGGGCGCACCCCGAGGCATTTGTCTAGTGCGACCAGTCGGCATGCCATGAGTGCCTTCACCTGGTCCCACTCGAACACCCTCCTCCCCATTTCTGTTGCTAAGTTGGCAAGTTCTTCCCATAACTCTCTACTCTCCCTCCCTAGGCTCAAGACTGCAGAGACTCAGAGTCATATAAATAATACAAATATTTTGACTTAGCTAATATCTAGGCTAATATATTATGTATTATCATATGCGGAACTTGTGGGAACTTACAGAGGAAATTGAACAGAGTGGACTCCAAAGTAGGACTTAGTGAAATCCAAAGTGACTTTTAAATTTACTATATTCTAGCTTCATTATAAAGTAAAACTAGGTTATTTGAAGCAATTTAGAGCCTTTTAAAGCATTTAAAATCGTTACTTCTATGCAAATCTGCTCAAATGTGCTCAAAAGACTGGTTGATTAGCTAGGGTGCATGGTGGGAAAAATTATGATCACCGCGGCATGTAGAAGTTAGTGAATGTTACCTGCAAAGAAATATACAGGGCTCTGAAGGAGACGGGTGTAACAACAGTTGCTGGGACATCTTCGGTCGGCATGAAGTGGAGCTTACAGGTGAGTCCAGTGGACACCAGCCGTCTTGATCTTGTTTCCAACGTCTTCTTGCTTGCTGCTGCTCTTCCTGTTCAAGCGGGGAAGGGCTGCCGGCCTTATCTAGGTGTTAAAGTACTGCTGCCCTCATCGCTCTCCTTACTCTTTCCTTGCAGGTCACAGTCTTGGGAGCCCCGGGATTAACCCCCAGGTCAGCCTGTCCGAACCCGCTGCTTCTTAGGCTCTTGGTCTTTTCTTTGGAACCTTGTGCACGCAGAATAAGCTAAACAGAAGTGCTTCCTTGACTGCACAAAACGTGAACGCCTGTCCCTCCGTGTTTGCAGGTGTTGGTGGACGGAGACTTGAGGACACCTGCAGGTCAGTTAAGGAAGCGCGGCTCGCTTTCTTGCTTTGCATGATGATTTGCTTAGCATTCAGCTTCTTTGGTCTGCTAGGAGCTTGACAGAAACGTACAAGGGAGGTCAGTGAGAGAGGGTCGATGGAGAGTCTGCTGGAGCCTCCATTTTTTGACCGCCTCTTCTGAAGTTTTGCACAGCTCCCAGTCCTGCCAGACATTTTTCCACCCAGAATAATCACTCAGCTTTTATGCATTTAAATGTCTTCCACTTGCTCCGTGTGTGTCAGTCCTTGAAAGCGGTCCGTACTATCCCGACGCAAGTGCTCCTGACTCGTTCATTCTTTCTCATTTGTGGCACTCCGTACTGGTCTCCCTCTGAACATCTGGATCTACCTACAGACCTGTCCTTCTTTTTCACAGTTTCTCATTGACACACGCAGAACGATTTGCAAGCTTTTACGCCATGTAGTGTGAGTTCTTTGTGAATAGTATTATGTTGTCTCTGTACTATGTTCTTTGGAATCCCCTCCGACCCCTGCTGACTGCCTCCTGTCCGGTCTGACCAGCCTAGCTGTGAAGCCCTCCTTCCTGCACTGTTTCCCTTGCAGAAGAAGCAATTCTTTATAGTTGATTGGCGGCGCTAAACGTTGCTTTTGAGCATATTCATTAGTGTTGTGCCTGTGTATTTCTTTGCAGGTAATATTCACTAACTTCTACATGCCGCGGTGATCATAATTTTTCCCACCATGCACCCTAGCTAATCAACCAGTCTTTTGAGCATATTTGAGCAGATTTGCTCAGGAGTAACGATTTTAAATGCTTTAAAAGACTCTAGATTGCTTCAAGTAACCTAGTTTTACTTTATAATAAAGCTAGAATATAGTAAATTTAAAAGTTACTTTGGATTTCACTAAGTCCTACTTTGGAGTCCACTCTGTTATTGCAGCGGAACACTACTAGATCAACGCCTAGATCAATGCCTATTATCATGCTAGATTCTAGGCTAGATTATTATATAGTATTGATAATAGCGTAGTAATAATAATAAGCTAGATAATATAAGACTATATAGATGTATGATCATGCATAACTCGGATTACCCTGCAGGTAGCCAGGATTTTGTGGGATTTTAGCCCAGGATTTTAGCGGATTTTACGGGATTTTGGCCAGGATATTAGCGGATTTTGGCGGATTTTACCCAGGATTCTGCTGGACTCTTAACGTTAAAAATATAATCCCTACACCTAGGATTTTAGAATCTAAAATCCTGGAAGAAAGCTAAAATCCTAGCCTCTTCCTAGAATTTTAGTTTTAAGGCTTGGAAAAGGTGCACCTGAGAAAAGATGCAAACCAAAAAGTTGCACCAGATGCACCTGTTTTGCACCAGATGCACCTGATGCACCTGTTTTACACCTGATTGAATGGAATTGGGTGAAAAATGTCAGCGTCATGGCCATGCAACGCGCCGCGGCCCCGCCTCTGTGGCTCTTCACAGGGCTAGGGTATGACACTCTTGAGCCTCGTCAGTCAGTTTCACTCAGTAATATCCCTCTTTCATCCCGCATACAACACATCAACATGTCAAAACATGTTTTTTGTGGTTATTGGACCAAAAAAACTAAATAAAGATGAAAAGTCTACCAGTTTTTGAACGATTTTGACCTGAAAACACTCAAAAACATGTTGGCGCCAACAAAAGTTCTGATTTGCCGGTTTTGGCGGTTCAGGAACCAAAATACCCCCCCCCTGAACCAAATAATAAGACCTTTCATTATATTTATTTCGCTTTGTTTTAAGTTCTTTTGCATGAAAGACTTTATGGAACCAAGAATTGCTTTGGTTCTTGATGGTTCAGATGAGTTCCAGAAGTTCTCATTATGAGTTCATCGGTTCAAGAACCACCATCGTATGGAGAGCTGGAACCAACATTGGCACCCGATCTGTAACCATGCAGAACCCCCCCCTTTTCTTTTGAACCACCCTGAAAACGTGTTTTTCTTGTATATCAAGATGTTTTCTCTTCAAAAAAAGAGGTGAACGGATGAAAATAAATGCATCAAATGCAGTTCTTGCTGCTAGAACTCTCTCTACATCGTAAAGTGTCTGCAGAGTGTCATACCCTAGTCGCGGGGGTGAACTCTACAATAGGGGCATCACCCCCGCCGGGGTCCTTAACGCTCTGCGCATAGTCCCACCGCAAATAGCTCTGTATTGCTCCTTTTTTTTATTTATGAGATTAAATTTTTGTATATATACAGTTATATATATAAATTTCTCTGTCTTCAAGTGAGAGCTCTAGTGATCTCCATAAATCGCTGAACACAAAACGAGCTTCTCTCTCACACCCTTCACATCTCCACTGCCCATTCGCTCAGTTCCGTCTCCATCCGATCCACTTAGGAACCTCTTTGTCCTCTCAGTTACACAGTTATCTGGATCGCTGTCTATGTCCACCATGTAGCCTGAACTCTCTTTTAATTCGAATGAAGTTCACACACCCTCCGGGAGGAAAACAGCTTCCTTGACCTTTATTAACAATCCGAGGATGAATGCCAATGCAGTGCTCCACACAGATTCTTTTTCATATGATGATCGAAGAGAAGCAGAAACGACACACACATGGGAATACACATACGCGAAGGTACGTTGACACTCTCCCTCTCGGTTGTAGGTAAGGACTTTTGAAACCTGGTGCCGGGTGCTCTTTATGATTGGTGGGCTCGATCTATCTTGGTGAGTAAGAGTGCAATTGGTTTGATCATTCGATTTGCTGCTTTGCCTTAGAAAGTGGAACCATTCGTTACTTCCGTCTGTTGATAGCTCGTCAAGTTTTGTCAAGTTTGTATGCTCATATACAGATCTGTATCTGACTTTCTATCATGCCACGGCTTCTCGTTACGTTTGGTACTTCCAGAGGGTTTGAAGTCCATCTGTAGATGGAATTGCAGCTTTCCTAGGGGCGTTCACCCCTTCGTTCGTGAGTCGTCAGTCATACCGGTCCTATATACCGGTCACTGCAGCTAATCATTTTTCAATTTCATAAACTGGGGCCCTATCCAGATAGACGGCTTCAAACAAATGCCAACAAATAAAAGAGGAGTTGTTGAAGAGTAGGGAAAGCCTTCTTTTAGATCTGAAAACGGAAAAACTGCTTGTACTAGCCGCGTAGATCCTTGCAGGTGGCTCAGGACGGTATAGAAAGACAAGCTAGTCTGGATGGACATTATGAATTAAGCCGGATCAGTCAAAAGAAGAGGGTCTGGGGTTAGGAATCACACCTGCCCGACTCTGTCCGTATTTTTCTCATTCTTAAAAGCTAAACCCAAATTAAAAGCCAAAGCCAAAGCCTCCCTTCTACCCTAACCAGCTTGCAACAAACCAGAGGAGTTTCTAGGGAAAAAAGACAACATACTGAGGTCGACTTTCAAGTCGGACTTCGAGTGAGACAAAGTCTGCAAGGAGCCTGCTCTCTCAGAGTCCCCTTCTTTTTCCCCTTCTTCTTTCTCTTCTTCCTCTTTTTTATCTTCCGTTGTCATTTTGTATGGAGAGGTGAGCTAGGGGGTGAGTGAAGAAGAGAGCTAGGGTATGACGGGGCTGGGCCCCAAGCCTTGAGATCAGGCCCTCACTTATCCTCACTTGCCCTTGCTCAGAGGAAAAATGCAAATTAAAAAAAGCCTTCTTTTGTTTTATTCTTTCTTCTTTTTCTTTTTCATGAAAATGCACCATTTATGGTTGGTTTCTTCATGAGTTTGCTCCAAAGGGGCATCATGCAGTTTGAAGGTTTTATGGACCGTATAGGGACAGAACTGGACTTAGTCTACAGTGCAGCATGCAACCGGCGCCAAATATATTCAAACATTGGACAGCTGAAAAACGTTGCTTAAATTGAGAAAAGAAACCTAGAAAGAGACCAAAGTCATGAGAAAGTCAGAG
>JAHBMJ010000270.1:27207-42207 GCA_018398765.1 Chromera velia | reverse complement strand
GAAGGCACTTACCTCGACTAGTTCAAGGTTGAAATGAAATTTGTATCCCGAAGAACTACTAGAGGACACTCTACTCGGAGAGCAGGGACCCTAGGGGGGGGCTGCTCCAGTAGACAGAACTGTGGTGCGAAATCCACGAGCACCTTTGACCGGTGGTTCTCTTTTCAGACTCCCAAAGTGCGAGCTTGGAGCTGCGGTCAGGGAAGGGCAAGTTTCTGCATTGCCTCCTCCAGGCATGGCTTTTTCTGTTTCTTCTGCTTGGACTTTAATGTGGGCAGGCTGCTAGCGCTCTACTTTTGCTGCTTTCACTGCGGAAAAATCCCCCGCAGAGACTGAGGCGTTCTTAATTTTTTCTGGGACCTCCTCTGCTTCCTGTGGGCTGTTGTCTTCTTCTAATAGCGCTATCAGAGAAAAAAAATTTAAACCTCTCAGCCTGGTGATCAGAAGGGAACCCCTCCTCACTGACAGCCTCACAGGGAGGTGTGTCAGTAGTACCTAGAAAGAAACCACTGCTATCACTCTGCAGAGAGGGACTGGCATCCTTTGGGTCTGAGACACAGGTAGCAGACATAGGTAGAGACAGAGAGGGGGGTGGGAATGAGAGGGACTCCGTGTGTTGTTCATCCTCCTCATTCCTTTTTACTCTCTCTGCTTCCCTCTTTACAGTCTCTACCCTACTCTGCCCTCATTTTCATGACATGTCTCCTTTGGTTATTCGGTCTGTTCTTCCTTTCTGTCTTTTCCTTTTGTAACTCTAAACTTTCCCTCTCTTTATGTTTCTATTCTGTATCCACCCCTTTGTCTGTTATCGTCCTCTTTATTTCCCCCCCCAGGTGTCTTTGGTTTCTTTCCCTCTTTTGATTGCTTATTCGTGTATCTATTTGCTTTTCATTTTTATGGTCTGTTTCCCACTCCTCTCTCTGTCTCCTAATCTTAGCTAACATTTTCTATTTTTGTCTTCTCTGAGGGTTCAACCTGTTTCGTGTCTCCCTCTCTCCCTGCATAGATCTAAAGAGAGGCAAGCCCTGAGTGCACATCATCTTTTCTGTCGCTTGAGAGGGAATTCAGGCTTGCGCTTTCATGTGTTACTTACCGCAAAGACGGGAGGAAGGACGTAGCCTAATATTAATATATAGTGTTAGTCAATATGCAGACTGTCTGTTTATATATATATATCCAAAGATGCATGTTAAACCTTTGTGCTCTTTTTACTTCTCTGTAAGGCTGTCCTTGCTACTGAAGTCCTTAGTATAGTATTTGATCAGAGAGTGTCACAATGACTTCTCTTTAACTTGAATCTGCATGAATTTCTCAAAACGCGTACATCGATCAGAGATTCTGGATTCATGCATGCATGCAGTCAGTCTGTGGCACATGCACAGATCGAAACACAACTTCTGGTGACAAAATTAAGTAAGCCATGTCGGACATGCATTCGCCCGCGCGGGCCACATGCAGTGCGAGCGCGAAAACCCAAAACGAACCGTCATGCAGATGCATTGCGTGCATGCATGCATGCATGCATGCATGCGCATTAGCAATTAAATTGATGAAAAAAAGCGATCACGGCGATCAGACTTTGTGCATGGTGATGTGAGAAGTTTCCTTGACAAATCATGATTGCGCCCAGTATCCAGTCGGTCTGATAAGTTCTTGTTGCTTTTGTTGTTCGAAGGTCTTCTGCTCAGCGTCAAGTTGACCACAAGCACTTGCATGCAACAGACTGATTCCCGTCTGTTGTTTGAAAACAACACTCTCCCAGTCGTCGATCCAACATAAGAAGGCCAAGCGGTACAGTGATGCGGTCTGCCGAATCAGAGGCAGACTTCGACTTTCCTGACCGAGTGGCTGCTTTCCCTCAGCCCTCCTTGAAGGACAGCGACGTGATTTACTTCAACGAGAACTTTTCGAATTCGCAACACTATCCTCAAGAAAGCGACACCCACAGAGGGAGGGGCGTTCGGTCTACCCAAGACCTCGAGGGCCGATACGAATACGACGATGAAGACGAGGACGAAGGAAGCAGAGAAGAGGATGACAGGACGGCGTCGAGTGAATACTCGTATCTCACAAATGAAACCGCAAACTTCGGGTATGACGTCTATGAGGGCGCACTGCCCGAACGAGAGATGAAGTCTCACTCCGATCAACGCTCTCTGCATCACAGCACATCGCGTTTCTCTAGGCAGTCTGAAAGCGCGGACTTCAGGGAAAGTGGGCACAGAGAGAGGGACAGAGAGAGGACGGGCAGAGGGCGAAGAGAAGAAGAAGAGCGCCTGAAAGAAGAAAGAGAGTTAGAGAAGCAGAGGGGAAAGCAGAAACAGAGGGAAAGAGACAGGGAAAGAGAGGCTGCCAGAGAAAGTGCACCCTCAGTCAAGTCGGCCTCTGATACTGGGGCCACTGTGAAGATGCAGGGGATAGAGAGGAGTTTGGTAAAGAAATGGGACGACGACGCCTGGTTCAAGAAGAACTTCCCCCTCACCCACAAACGCTGCAACGGCAGCAGCCCCCAGAGCAGCATTCTGGACACACTGGATGTTCAGTACGAGGCAGAGAACGCAAACATGCTCTCTCGACCTTATGGGGGTGAACCAGAAGGAGAAACGGCGAGCCAGGATTCCTGTCTCAGTTTTTGTCTCCGAGAGTGCCGAGAAAGAAAAGCAGAGGCCAAGCAAAGATACAAAAGCACTATGGGTGACCCCCACGCCATCGTCAGGCTTTCGGGCCATTCCTCCCCGCTGCATGCCCATTCCCCCGACAGCCCCCCCTCATTAGAAATGTACGCAGGCCCCATCCGGCAGTCCCCCTCGAGCGATGGGTGGCAGGCGGGCTCGGGCACTGGCAGTTTGTGGTCCTATGAGGATGACTCGGGTGTGGACTCTCAGGAGTCGTCTCAGGGAGAGGGGGGATGGAAAGAGACGGGAGAGGGAGGACCTCAGGGGTGGCCAGGGACTGATGAGGGGAGCATGGGAGAGAACAGAGTTGGGGGGGGAGAGGAGGGAGAGGAGGAGGAGGGGGAGGAGTATGGGAGTGTCGAAGGGGAAGGAAGAGAGAGAGAAGAGATGATGAGAGCCCCAAAGAGAGGGAAGTCTTATCAGAGTAGGAAGGGGCAAGGATGGGAGGAGGAGGGGGGAGAGATGAGAGAGGGGAGTAGGAGAATGAATTCCTCTGCTGATGATGAAGCAGAAGTAGAGAAGAGTGAGAGGGGTCGTTTGGGTCTCTCGTCGAAGTCGCCGAAACAATTTAGAGATTATGAGGATTTAGACTCTAAAACAAAAGTGGAGATGCACACGCATGTGAACGGAGAAACAGGCCATGCTGGGTCTCCACACAGCTCTCCGGGAGGTATTTCTCTGTCTGCCGATGGGTCTTCGGGTGATGTTGGCAGGGGTGTTGGTGAGTCTCTAGGAGATGGCACCAGGGGTGCTGAGAGGTCCTCTAAAGGGGAAAGTGAGGGTAAGGGGAGTGTGACGTTGTCTCGTCCTCTTTCGCTTTTGTTCGATTCAAAAGGTTTTGATGGTTCTGGAAGTAGAGGAAGGAATGGGGGGCCAAGGGAGTCTGCCGTCCGTCTGTCTGCACATTTCTTTGCGTCTCTGCCCCCCCAGGAAAGAGTGTCACGGTGTCTTAGGGACCTTCACAGGAGGTTTGGCGGAAGTGCCGTCAGTCCCCTCTGTGGTCCCTCTCTCTCTGACGTTCTTGCGCTTTTGCATCAGGCAAAGGTGAGGGGACTGACGCACGCAGAGTGCCGTTCCTTGTTCAGTCTCGTGCTTAGAAGCAGAGAGCGCAGGAGACGGGAGGGGGACCCTGAGATGGCCCTCGTTGAGGAGTTGCATGGATGTCCCACAAGCAAGCGATGTCAGAGGTCCGTTGAGCCCCCCATGTTCCCCCCCAGCTGCCCCCCCCCCGAGGCCCGATGCCCTGTGGGGTTTTCCCGCTCTGTCCATTCCACACTCACCCGCAGGGACCCCACTCTGATCACAAAACGCACCGATGACTTCGAAAGAGAAAGAGAGAGGGAGAGAAGGACAGGGCCTGAGAAGGAGAAGGACGGCGCCCCGTGTGGAAAGTGGCGAGACCACTGCAGAGGGGGGGAGCCCCGTCGTGTCGGCTTGGATTTCGAAGCTTTTCGTGACTTTTTAGCCCTAGTTGCAGTCACAAAATACCCCGAGGTAGATCAGTCCAAAGCGCAGAAGCTGCTCCTCTGCGATCACCTGCTGCCTCTCCATGCGCAGCTTGTGAGAGAAGGGAAGATCAACGACCCCGCTGCTCGTGCCGCAGCGCGTGCTGAGGAAAAAGCACGAGCGCTTCTGGGGGATTCTCTGACCCCCTTCCCTGAGCTCCCAGGTTTTCTTTCCGGTCCCGACAAACAGAAAACTGCCTCTGGGGGGGCAGTCACATTCCGTGCCGACGGCCCCCCAAGTGTGACATCAGGGGGCGACAGTGCAACGGACAGGTACATTCGGGAGGTGATTTACCAGAAGGTCCACCCAGGGCCTGTGCAGGGCATTTTCGATTCGTTTGCGTCGATGGCTCTGGTGCGGCCTGAGGGGTGTGCGGAGGGGGGTATGAGGGGGGGGAGAAAGAGGGCAGGTGCGTTGAGAAGGGGAAAGGGGGGCCTGCAAGGGTGTGTGTGGATGCGGTTGGTGTCCCTGTCTGGATTCTTTGCGTTTGCAGAGGAGACGGGGATCACCCCAGGGTTCCTCTCTGGCGATCAGATCAGCTCTCTGTTCAGGCATATGGCTCGAACACGGTCAAGGGCTGTGGACGGAAAGGGACGAAGGAACAGCCGCCTAGGCCCACAGAGCAGGGGGCCTAGCCAGATAGGGACCTGTCCTAGAGAGAAGGGGGGGGGAGGGGTGAGATCGGTGGAAACAGAGACTGAGAGGTCGGGCACGTCTGCACGAGACCTGCCTCATGTCTGTCTGGAACCGAAACATGGTGTTCCAGGTAGAAGAGCTCCCCCTCGTTCGGACTCCCTTCTCCCTGATTCCTCCTCTGGTTCTGGTTTGATGATGAGTCTGTTGGATTTTGTGGATGCTTTGAATATTTTAGTCTTTGTTGTCGTTAAACGTCGTATCTCCCATCAACAGAAGAAGGGCCTGTCAGGAGAAGAGACAGACGGCAAAGATGCCGAAGAGGTGGAAGAGGATGAGGAGGGGTACTTTTGGACGTCAGAAGATGAAGAGGAGGAAGAACTTCTGCAGGCAGGAGTGGGTGGGGGGGACCGTCCGAAGCTGACACCTCAGCAGAGAAAAGTGAGAAGGACAGTCAGGAGCGTCTTGAGAAGTTGGGGGTTGAGGTGGAGAGAGGATGCCGAAGAGGAAGAGGCGGATTTGGAGGAAATGTATGTGCAGGATGTGGATGCACAGGGGGAGATTGGAAGTCATTGGGGATCTGGAGAAGGCGCTAAGCCTCCACCATCACTTAGTCAAGAACGCCTTAAATTGAAAATCCCTGTGGGATAATTGTGTAAGGATCTCCACAAATCATGAATGTTTCAGAATTCGTTGTGAATTTATTGTCACACAGATATTTGTACTATCACTTTGTATCATCACTTTTTAAACAACTATACTATACACATACAACCTTTTCAATCTTTTTTGAAAATTTATTAAAACATTAAATAAGGTACATGTTGAAAAACATATAACAAAATAACGCTTTAATGTTAAAATTTCAAAAAAGAAAAACAAAAAAAAAGACGTTCAATTAAGCAAGCAAAAGGAATGATAAGTTGATAACCCTATCAAATTGGGGTATAAATGGGGGAAATAGGGCCCTATTTCACCCCAATTTCCCAAAAGAGGCCAATATTTTTAGGGGGGTTAATTATGTTATATGAAGCTGAAATTTCGTGGGCATTGACTTGAAGTTTATTCCTAGCATCTGGCTTATACGTCTTTTGTCTCTTCCTGCTATCCTGGTTACTGCTCTCGCTGCTAGCTCTCTCTCTCATGCGACTTCATATATGCACTTGATGCTCCTCCATTCGAATGCCTTCTTCGGCATTTGCTAAGTACTTCCTACCCCTCAGTCATAACCAGCACACTGCCTACTCCTCCTTTCTCCCAGCCCTCCCCTTGCACTCCTCTGGTCCCCCAAATGTACGCGCTTGCCGCTTTCACGTGGGCAATCTGCAGTTGGGCTCGGATCCGGCCGCACGTCTTGCTTACGTGTTGCCCCCATTTCTCACTCAATCGCTCTACCACCCTCTTCAAGAACATCTTTGCCTCCCCCTCCATCGTCCTGTCGACCGCACTCATGAGTGGGGTGAAGTCGCACCCTCTGTCCACGCTTGCCTGCCCATGTTTCCTCTTCTTTTCTTCTGCTGCTGCTTTGAAGGCTTGAGTCCAGGTCACCTTCTCCCTCGAGGCGGCGTGTGGGTTTATCACCCTAGTATTGAAAATTGCCAGCCTCTGTGGAGCATAGGCCCCCCGGACTTAGAAGTCCCCCCTTAGCGCCGGACATCCCTACACTTCCCCTTCCTCCCTAATGATCGGTTCGTTTGCGCGGACCGCTCCCGCAGGGTATGCTTCCACTGCTAGACTCGCCCATGTACGGTTGACTTCGTCATATCGCAGCGTCGGCAGTCCCCCGACTGGACAGTTAAGGGCATGTTGCAGACTCCACCTTCCCCTACATCCCTCACATCTGCTCTTCTCCCTCCCTACCCTCCGCTAATATCGGATTATCATCGCATTCCGGAATTCGTCTGGGCTGAGATTCATTCCGTATTCCTTTAGGGGGGTGGCCGTCAGCCATCTTGACTGCCTCTTTTCTTTTGACTGCCTGACTTCCTCACACTGGTCCTCACTGGCTGCCTACCCTGACTGGCTGCCTAACCTCTCCCACTCCTTCTCTACTGCTTCTTTTACTGCTTTTTTGTGGGCTGCCCTTGCCTTCTGCCCCCTCTTTACATGCTCGTCTGCGTCTATGTCCTCTCTTCGAACGATTGCCTCTGTGATCGCTTCACTGGCTGCGGCTGAGGTCTTGTAGTCCCTGTGAAGCTGAAATTAGGCTCATAAAAACCGTCTAACGTTGTCTCATTTCAAATGCTTTTAAAGCCATTCATGATATTTTTCATATAAAAAAAATAAATGGGGTAAAATGGGGTAACCCAATTTCCGATACCCCATTTTACCTCATTAATTTCTACCCCATTTTACCTCATTTTCCCAAATAGACCAATAAAATATAGTTTTTGGAAAGAGATTAGGCTACAAGTACTTCACTGCGCCATACCTTCTTTTACGGTCTTTGTCTTTGTCACTGTTCCATGCAAAGACGCTTCAATCTAACAGACTAGCTGAAAGAAAACGTCTGGCTTGGGTTAATCACAATGGTCATGCACACTTCACGCATATGCACTAATTGATTTTTGCGGTTGCACGCGCACGCACGCAGATTATTTTTGCTTATGTGTGTATGCGTTTGGCCGTGAAAAGTGATACACACGTGACGCTAACAGCTTTAAGTGATAGAGTATGTGGTAGCATGCTTTAAGAGGGTTAATTATGTCATATAAAGCTCAAATTAGGCTTATAAAAACCGTCTAACATTGTTCTACCTATTTTAAATACTTTGAAAGTCATTCACTATTTTTTTCATATATATAAAAAAATATGTTTCCCCATTTCACCCCAATTCACCCCAGAAATTACATAAAAAATTTTGCTCTGGAATTGGAGCCCCCATTTCACCCCAAATTCTAATTATATTTATAATTTATAAAAAAGCTGTCATATAATGTTCTAAATTTTCTAATTAGATTCTAGAAGCCCAAAATTTCTAGGAACACACCTTATTTTGCATGACTAGATAACATGTTTTTATAAGTCAAAAAATGTATCCGAATGTATCCCGTTTTGTGGAAATAGGGCAAAATAGGCCCCAGTTTGCCTCCATTCACCCCATTTATACTCCAATTTTATAGAGAATACACCACGGTGACACCAACTAGGCCCTGCACTACATTTAAAAAAATAAAAGATCGGAAAAACTTTTTTTTTAATGATTAATTTTTTTTTTTTTATCGTAATAGTCAACAAGTAAACAATAATTGTTCAAGTGTTACAGGAATATTGCACAGGGTGTTGCATAAAAACTATACATTTTTTTGTTGATGAATTAAAAAAAAAATCAGAAACTCTCTTTTTTTTTCTGTTTTTTATGGAGTGCAAAACCTAGGATAGCAATTAAAAAAATTTTCCAACAAATAAGCAAAAAAAAAGAGAAAATTCAATTTAATTTAAATATAATCAGTTAATAGCTTAGATGCATTGTTTAATTGTTTTTCATTTAAATAAGATAGAGTTGAAATGTAGATGACCGTGTCATGATGGGGGTTGCACTATTATAGGGCGTCATGCAGGTAGTAAGCGCAGACGAAGGGCGCACCGCAGGTAATGGGCGTGGATGGAGGTGCGGGCGCGTACAGCGAGCGAGGCTTTGATCGATGTATACATGAACAGACGGACATAAATCGATGCAATTATATGTATGTACACGCATGCACAGATGAATACAGTAAGAAGCATTCGACTCTTTGTATGAAGGATCAGAAAGGTACCTCTAGCCTGAATGACAGACCCTCTGAACATGAAGTTATGATGATGTGAAGCCTCTGCATACAGTTTCTATAGCTCCTTCTTCTGCTAATACTGTAAGCATCCTAAGAGTAGGGAGCCGTAGGATCTTCAACGACCATCGAAATATAGTATTCGTTACCGAAGCAATCCAAAGCAGCTAGCTGTGCATGGATGGGTCGTTTCATGGTAGGTGGGTGGCTTTCCGTTCTTTTTTGCGATTGAGTGAACGGTCTTTTTTTCTTGATTCTTTTTTTTTTTTTTTTCTTATTTCAATATTTAGTGCTTTTGGCGTCATCGAGACTCCGCGGCTGAACGCTCGGCATCACATGTAAGTACATGCAAGTACGCGCAAGCTAGCACATTACAAACTACCTTTGCCTGCCATTTAGCCTCCTTCGCCATCTCAATTGACAATATATAGTAGCCAGACCTTGGTAAATCATAGTAGAGGATTGCGTCTTGATGGAGTGTCATCCCGACAAGCCGCTAAAATGATTCCTCCAGGCATAGCTGCTTTGGTAGCGCATGCTATTTCGACGGTCGTTGAAGATCCTACGGCTCCCTAATAATCTGATCCGGGGCCCCAACCCTATTAAATAAACGTTCTTTGTGTATTGTAGTGTGTTGTGTACTCCCGTACGTGTATACCCATGTACCGGCTGTTTTAAGTTAACAGGCCCGGGCTTTCCATAAGAATCCGGGCCAGACGTCCTTCTATCGATCCGAGGCATACATTTTTGGAAATCGCGCACAAAACGCGTGCATAAGCTTGCATGTTTTTTTATTAATATATATCTTAATTCGATTATATATTATAAAGATTTGAATTTAAAAAAAGATTTGAAAAATTAATTTGCATATGCATGCATGCCTGCATGCATGCACGGAATTGCACGGAGGATCGATCAAAATACGGATTGTACTACTGAGTCGATCTGCTCCTTTACCTCCTTCAACCGACAATGCACTGTTTCACGTTGTCCTGGCAAAAAAGCCAGCAAAATATAAAACTGCACTCCGAACTGTGTGCCTTCAGTCTGTTCCGACCCTTTGTTTATACACACATCCCAGCCGTCTCTTTTGTCGCTCGGTCGATTGTATATATAGGTCTTCACTTAATTGTCTGAGTGGAGCCAGTGGTCACCATGAGAATCCTTCTTCCCGTCTTGTTTGCTCTCTGTCTGACCCATGCTCTGTGCGAAGTGCTGGAGGAAGCAGGCAAAGGGAAGGGCAAACCTGACAAGGTGCGAATCTGCTACAGAGACCGCCTGCAGGATAAAGACGGAGAGGCAGTCTACAAATTCCATGCCATAGAGCCTGAGACTGTCAAACCCAAGGTGCGCATTTCCTCCGGCGGGAAGAATGCCGACACCTGGGTTCAGATAGAGGACACGCAGGCCCTGCCGAGGCCTCCGTATGTCTCCAAAGCGGACGCGAAGCGAGACTTTTACAAGGTGAGTACGTCGGGAAACATATGTGCATGTATGCATACATACATCACCTGGGAAAAAAGATCGAAATTCAAGTGCATGCACATGTGTATTTTGGCAGATGTACACGATGCCTATCCTTCTATTGTACGTCTTGCAGTGAAAGGAACTCAGTTGCACAGTTCACTGCCGACGCCGACCTTTTCTTTCGCTAACATCCGTGTTCGTTGAGCTGTCTGTATACGTCTCCAGCCAAAGACTGAGGCTCCGTCTCATATTATACTTGCTTGCTTGATTTCTTTACCCGCGGAAGAGCGAAACGCAGAAGCACATGCATGCAGAAAGACAGAGAGCTTCAGAGACCAACTGACCGACACTGAGATGGGCATAGAGGTGAGCAGATGGATACAGTGCTCAGGAGACAGCGCGATGGACATACCAAGCGACAGAAACACACACGTCTGGACGGAGAAGTACATCCACGGCTAAAGGGACAGATAAAAAAATCAGCCAAGACACTCGGCTCACAGAGAGAGAGATCGGAAACTCGGCTCACAGGCAGGCAGCTCACATGACAGACACAACGACAGAAGGGGGAAAAGGCAGAAACCCACTCAGAGAAAGGAAGTAAGGCAAACACACAGACAGGCTGACTCACAGAGATGGAAACAGGCAAATAGCGACGCAGGTAGACAGATACACAGGGGGATGAATGTTCAGGGAGGCGAATAGGCAAACAAGCAGATCGGCAGGTAGAGGTAGAAGATTGTGCGTACAGACAGGTAAACAATCATGCAGGCACGTAGGTAGACTGATAGGCAGACAGACAGGCAGGTTGACAGACGTGCGAACAGACAGGCACTGAGGCAAGAAAAAAAGAAGCAGAAAGACGGGCTACCAAGAAGAGAAACAGACAGAAAAGGAGACAGGTAAGCGAGCAAGCAGGCAAGCAGGCAGACAGTGGGACAGACAAAGAGACAAGGGGGTGCACATGCAGATAGAGATGCATGTGGAAAGGCGGACACACAAGGAGCCAGAAAGACAGGCAGGCAGGCAAACAGGCAGTCATAGAGGAACAAGCAGATTAGTCAGTCGGTGGCCAACAGGCATGCACACAGACATGCACACACCTAGACACGAACATATTGTCAGTCGCACACACAGACACGATCGCACGCACACACACACACACACACATACACATACACATACACACACACACACACACACACACACACACACATACACACACACACAGAGAGAGAGAGAGAGAGAGAGAGAGAGAGAAAGAGAAAGAATGAAAGGGAAAGAAAGAAAGAAAGAGAGAGAGAGAGAGAGAGAGAGAGAGAGAGAGAGGGAGAGAGAGAGAGAGAGAGAGAGAGAGATTTACAGACAAGTATTCCAAAGAGAGCCAGTTGGCTCAGTTGGGAGGGTGCTGGGGAGAATGAAGTTTTGGGAAAAGGTCTTGGTTGTCTGTGAGTGGATTGACAATGGAGTGCCATATGTCAATGGTTAACGTATAATGTCAATCAAATACGTGTATGATGATTCGATGTATGTGTGCAGTGCCACTGCTGGGGTTTCGGTTGTTATTACTTCCAGTGCGGAGACCTGAACAAGGCCGATTCCGAGGTCGGGTATGGAATCGTCAAATCGAAGTATTCTTTTGGGCACAAGCGCCGCTCCTTTCTTGGCATCGGGCCGACCCTTGACTTCCACTGTTCGGCCATTGAGGGGAAGTACCTGTACGAGCCCATCGATACCAAATTTGCGGTCTGGGGGCCTGAAGACGTGTATAACGCTCAGTGTAAGGGGTCAGTGATCAACAACCGAGTGATGCCGGTGGTGGAAGTTGAACGAAAACCCAACCGAAAGCGTTTGGGCCTTTACAAGAACAAAGCGGGAGAGGTGGATAAGGACCNAGAGAGAGAGAGAGAGAGAGAGAGAGAGGGAGAGAGAGAGAGAGAGAGAGAGAGAGAGAGGGAGAGAGAGAGAGAGAGAGAGAGAGAGAGAGGGAGAGAGAGAGAGAGAGAGAGAGAGAGAGAGGGAGAGAGAGAGAGAGAGAGAGAGAGAGAGAGAGAGGGAGAGAGAGAGAGAGAGAGAGAGAGAGATTTACAGACAAGTATTCCAAAGAGAGCCAGTTGGCTCAGTTGGGAGGGTGCTGGGGAGAATGAAGTTTTGGGAAAAGGTCTTGGTTGTCTGTGAGTGGATTGACAATGGAGTGCCATATGTCAATGGTTAACGTATAATGTCAATCAAATACGTGTATGATGATTCGATGTATGTGTGCAGTGCCACTGCTGGGGTTTCGGTTGTTATTACTTCCAGTGCGGAGACCTGAACAAGGCCGATTCCGAGGTCGGGTATGGAATCGTCAAATCGAAGTATTCTTTTGGGCACAAGCGCCGCTCCTTTCTTGGCATCGGGCCGACCCTTGACTTCCACTGTTCGGCCATTGAGGGGAAGTACCTGTACGAGCCCATCGATACCAAATTTGCGGTCTGGGGGCCTGAAGACGTGTATAACGCTCAGTGTAAGGGGTCAGTGATCAACAACCGAGTGATGCCGGTGGTGGAAGTTGAACGAAAACCCAACCGAAAGCGTTTGGGCCTTTACAAGAACAAAGCGGGAGAGGTGGATAAGGACCCCATCATCATCCCGGACCCAGAGCACCGCTACTGCAGCAAGGATGTGTCGCGTCTGGTCGGTTACGCCGAGGCTTTTGCGACTGTCAACGACTCAAAGCTGAACAGACGAGTCACAGAGGCCCAAAAAGAATACATCAGGGCCCTGGAGAAGAAAAATAAATGAGAAAAAACGAATCGCAAACATACGGCACTATATTTGTTATGCATGGGAAGAGGGGGGGGTGGTGGCGGCTTCAAGTTGATTGTCTGGGTTCGCCCCGAATTGAAGGAGGACTGGGCAACCGGGATGTCCTCGGGGGAATGTTTGGTGGAAATAATAAGCTGATCGAGGACTACACGTCCTCCCTTAACGCATCACGGCAGGCTATAGGTGCGTTCCGCCCCCTACTTTACATAGTGATGCGGCTCTATAGTGCAAAAAATTCAAGGGGCTCCCAAATGTGTTCTAAATGCTTTCTAATACCAAACTAAACCGATTAGAATGATTTTTTATGTTTCAAAAAAAATGTTTTCTTTTTGACGATTTTATGTGAAAATGCAAGGGGGGGGGTCAGGAAAATGACCAAATCTGTGTAAAAGGAAAATATTTTTTTTTTTTGCTCAAAAATGTTTCTAAATAAATTTTTTAAGTTTGTTTTATCATTTTAAGGCCTTAGGAAGTCTCTTGAATTTTTTATACTAAACCACCGATATTGTCGGGTAAAACGCACCTATAAGGTCCTGTGATACGTTCTCATGTATCACAGGAAAGATGATTGAATGCCTGCACACTTTGCCGTTTGATCATTAAATTGCATTGAACAAACCTGTTGCAGATATGTATCGATCGCATAATTTTTATATAATAATTCAAATTTAGGGTTCTAACAAGTTTTTGATAAGTTTTTAACTTAAGTTTTAGTGGTTGTTCAACATGATTTGGGACTCTAAACGGCGCATGCCGACAAACATGAAGAGAATGAAGAGCTGTTGGCGTTACATTTGATTTGGTGTGTATGTGGGTGCGTGTTGGTGTTGCATTATGTTGCATGCATACTAGTGTTGCTTTTTAAGGCCTCTCGCATGATGCACAGCGAGAATAATCTGCGCGCGCGCACGTTTGACCACAAAATTCGATCAAAAGCATGCGTGCGTGATTGCATTGGATCAAGTGACTGTGGCTAGCCGGATAGCTTTCTTTTGAAACATCCTTGCTTATCAGTCACAACAAACCGAGACCTTAAAAAGAAAGTCGGCGCAGTGAAGACTATTGACTAGATTGTCCATCTAGCCTACAGCTTATCTTACAAGCTAGTTAGTGTCAAAAAAATTTTTTTTAAAGAAAAACATTTGCCAGTGCGTGCCGAAGCGAGGTCTGGGGGGGAAGGGGGGGGTTTGCATACCATTGGCACTCAAATGAATTTTTACATGGCCCCTAGTGATGATGAGTTAGGGAATTACTGAGTGAAAAAGGAACAAGACCTACAAAGCAGTATTTCTAAGTATTTCAATCGTATGTTTTGCGTTTTCTTGCAGCTTTGCGGGACCACTAACAGGCTTACATCTTCTAAGAGATGGCTCAAGCAGTTTGAATTGATTCAGCATACAGATCGATTTTTGAGAAGACTGTCAGCTTGAGTAAAAATTCGTTAGTTTGAAAAAAACTCATCATACACACTACTTTCGAATTGAAATAAAAAGTCTGTGCTTCTCCAAGCTTCTTCTTAGTACTTCCTAGCTGGTAAGGGCTGACCTAGAGCAGTTCACGTTGGGAGGCCTATAGAGGCCTAGATAGAGGCTTTAACGGGCTTATACAGGCCCAAGTCTTTTGAACTAGTTCCAGGTCACTCTCTCTAACTGTTTTTTTTTTTTTTTTCTACAAACCCACCTGACACTCTAGTAAATTTGAAACGCTGCGTCGTAGGCACAGCCAGACTTGAAACACCTGCACCGCAGGCGCGGCCAAAATAAAGTATACTTGAAATTTTTAGAAATTTTCTTGTGAAAGGTGCAGACAGTCTTGAAGTATCTTAAAGGAACCGCGTCGCAGGCGCGGCCAGTATTGAAAAATCCATTTTAAGACAGACTAGAGTGTTAGGGGGGTTTTTCTACATTTTCAATTGTAGTTTATATATGTGCTTAATGATTGTCGACTATACAAATGCCTGTCTCGATCCACCGTAGAGGTACTCATGCTAGCTCATGCAGTATCATATAGTATCATGCAGTGAAGTCAAGACGATTGAGACGATACTATGATGATACTAGAACTTCCGAGTACCGCCGGTCTGCATGCATGCATTAGGTCGTCGCTGCGGACCCCCGCGGCGGCCCGGCCCCCGGCCCCCTCCC
>JAHBMJ010000270.1:0-27080 GCA_018398765.1 Chromera velia | reverse complement strand
TGTGAATCTGCATGTGACCGCGCGCACATGATCAGCTAGCTGCATAGCCACAATAGGGGCCGCATCGTCACAACCGAACGCAAAAATGCCCTTTCACGAACTGCTGGGCGCCTGAACCTCAATCGACACAGTATCAACGTACTTGTACGTCAGAGTATGTCTGAGTCACTGTGTGTAGAGAGACGTGTGGAGACCAGAGCGCGCGTGAGTCAGTCAGACTACGCTACTTGTCTCATAAGCGAGGTTTTTTTGAGTGGGAGACGTTGATTCTTGTGCACTAGTTTGGGTGATCGGTTGACTTGCTTGCAGTTTCTCAGATTCGCTGGTGGAAATCCTCATTGCTCAATTGAAGGTTGACTGCCGTAGAGAGTCAATATGGCAAGCTCGAAGCCTCCCGGTCCGATCGAACTTTCCAGTGACGAGGAGAGCGAATCAGACAGGTCTCCCCCTCCGGACAGTCGCCCCGTTTCTTCTCGACCGGTTGTGAGTGCTCCGTCTAACGGAGGTGGGGGGAGCTCACAGAGAGAGCAGGGGGGGGGACAGCCACCTCGAAGTGAGACGGGGAGTGCTGCGGGAAGGGATCGCGGGGAAGGAGAAGGAGGGGGTGTGGGTGGAAGTGGAGGGGCAGCCTCAGGTCTAGCCGCGGGAGAAGAGGGGGACGAGGAGCTGGGGATGAGTAAGCTGAGTGAGGAGGAGGACGAAGACGACGACGAAGGAGACGAGGAGGAGGAGGAAGAGGATGACGATGATGAGGTTCAAATTGTGCATGTAGTGCCTCCAACCAGAAAACCCCCTCCGTCCCAAAACAAAGGAGGCCACATAAAGCGGGAACAGGCGTCCCCTCCCGTGAGCGGGAACGGACCAAAGGGTCTTCAGAAGATGAGTGACGTGTCTGACTCGTCCGACGACGATGAAGATGGGGATGAGGGTGAGGAAGATGAGGGGGATGAGGAAGACGATGAAAGTGATGGAGATGATGAGGATATGTTTGAGGAGGGGGATGATGAAGATGAAGATGAGGAGGACAGCGAAGAGGGCGAGATCATCTTGGACCGCGGGGGTGATGTTAAAAAAATTCGGGGGGGGGATGATTTGATCATCAATCAACTGGACAAGAGCGTCAACCAAGAGACTGCAGAACAGTTGATGAAACACAAAGGTCATGGAAAGTTGAACGATGCACTTCAAGGCGCTTTGAAGAATCTATACCACACCAACAAGGAAACATGGCCCAAGTCATTCAAACCCCCCCAATGGTGCGATCCCGGTCCCGCCACCTCCCGTTTCCGGGGTGGAGGTTCCCGTTTTGTTGGTGATGCCAGGTCGATGCAGATCGCCGCTCGCGTCAACGAGTTAACATCCAAGGGACTTCTCGGGTCCTCCGACAGTGCTGATACAGGTGATGCCGGCAGTGTGCACGAGAGTCATGTGGAGAGGGGGAAACGGCAGCTGAAGGTCATGTTCGACTTCCCTGCCATTCGCAACGCCTGCATCTCCTGTGGATCCATGACTCATCTAGTTTGTGAAGGTCAGCACAGGCACCCTTGCGGACACCCGGACACCCGCGTTCCCAAACACGCATGCACACACACGCACACACACACACACACACACACACACACACACACGCACGCACGCACTCTGTATACGCTCTTGCGTTTTTTTTTCTCCCCTAAAAACACAGCGAGAAAGATAGATATAGAGATGTGTGTGCTTACGGCGAGCCAAAAACCGTATTTTTCTTCGATTGCTCGCCCCTCTCCTCTCCTCGCCCCCTGCCTTCCTTCCGTCTGCCGGCCTGACTGTGTTTGTTCTCTTCCACCTGCCTGCATTCCTATGACGCTGCTTTCTCTCTCTCTGTTGCAAGCATTCTTTCTCTTCCTCTTCCTCTTCGCAGCCACGCTGTGCTTCAAGTGCGGAGAGGCAGGGCACGAAATAGGGGACTGCCAGAAGTCGACCTCTCAAATCGCGGCACGGGACCTCAAGTTCTCCAAAATCTTCAAGTCTGTTTGTTTGTCTGTCTGTCGGTCGGTCTGTGGACCTGTATTTGCCCTCGCACACATGAATTAGTCCTCGCTCTCAATTTGTACAGGAACGAACCAAAATTTAATACAGATCCCCCCTTCAGTCTGTGAGCCTGCCTGTCCGTATCTGCGTGTGTGTGCGCTCACTCATGTTTGTTCTGTTCCGCCCGTCTTCGGCTTAATTCATCTGTCCTCATCTACTTCACGCGAGGGAGGAGCAGGAGTCTGAAGCTACTCTGAGCGCGTGTACAATGACGCATACAGATACATGTGTGTTATGTACACGCACACGTACAATGGAACTCGCATCCGTATGGAAGACTGAATCTTCACGCCTCCCTGTCCCCCCTCAAAATTTTCTTCGTCGGTCGAGTCGGAGGCAGGAAATGAGGAAGTAGCGTTGAAAGAAATTAACAACAGGAAGTGGAAGGAAAGAACGAAAGTGAGGAAACAGAGAAGGAGGGCCGAAGGGAAAGAAGAAAGGATGAAAAAAAAAAGGAAGGAGATCAGGAAGGAGTGAAGTCACGAAAGAAGGAAAAGCGAAAGTAAGGAAGGAAGGTAAAAGGAAGGAGGGAGGCGATTCTTGTCTGGAAGGTGCGGCAGAAAAAAAGAGAGAGAGTGCATGCACGGAAGGAACAGTTACAAAAGCAAGCCATAAGGGTCTCCTGCCAGCGACCCCGACGGTGTTCTTGTCTGTGCTCATATTCATTGTTCTCAGAGGGTCCCTTGGTCGTTTTTGTGTTACCTGACTCTCTGTCTTTTGGCCAGCTGACGCTCTGCGCCTCCATGCATCTTACTCGTTCTCTTCTTCTCTGACGTCTTTGGTCGCTCAACCCATTCAGACAATCAGTCCAGGTTCCAAGCGCACTGCCTCTTCGGAACAAATTTTGTTTTATTTGTGTCACTTGCTGTGTCGAGCTTCCTTCTCTTTTCTCTTCTCCCTTCCGCATACGTTTTCATTTTGCAAACTGCTCATCGAGTTCCACTCGATGTGTACTTTCTTTCCCCTCACGGAGAGGATGAGTGTATCCATCGATCGATTCATCCTTTCTTTTCTGTTCCGTCGTCTCCTGGTTGCTTTGCAGAGCCGACATTAATTACATGACAGAAGCCAATACACGGCGGCGATCCAGACCTGCTCCTCCGGTAACGTGCATCACTTGCGGGAGGAACCCGTGCAGACATTTGAGATGCGGTTGGGAAGAGGGAGAGGGTGGTTCGAAGAGGAGACGGGGGCTGCAGGAGAAGGAGGAGTTTGAGATCCCTCTCGGGGGGGGAGGGAAGGGGCGTTCCCCCCCGTCGCGGTGGGAGCAGCGAGAGTATCAGCCCCGGGGTGCTGGAGGGGGAGGGGGTGTGTCAAGGTCTCAAACTGGCCCTGCTGCAGTCGCTCATGGATACGGACAAGGGCACGGAGGAGGCGGAAGGTGAGCTCTCAACCGTCTCTCTTTTTTCTTGCTTGCTTTCCTGCTTTATTTTTCTTTCTTTCTTTCTTTTTTTCTTTCTTTCTTTCTTTTCTTTCTTTCTTTCTTTTCTTTCTTTTCTTTCTTTCTTTCTTTCTTTCCTTCCTTCCTTTCTTCCTTTCTTCCTTTCTTCCTTTCTTTCTTTCTTTCTTTCTATCTTTCTTTTTCTTTCTTTCTATCTTTCTTTTTCTTTCTTTCTTTCTTTCTTTTCTTTCTTTCTTTCTTTCTTTCTTTCTTTCCTTCTTTCGTTCTTTCTTTCTTTTTTTCCTTCTTTCTTTCTTTCTTTCTTTCTTTTCTTTCTTTCAGGCTTTCTTTCTTTCTTTCTTTCTTTTTGTTTTTGACATCTGAGCGGAGAGACTCCGTATCTAACTGGAGGACAAAGCAGCAGACTCCGGTCTTGAAAGAAAATCGTGTGTGCATGAAGGTGCGTGGGCGTATGGGCGTCTATTTATACTAATAAATGTGGGGGTTCCTACCTCCTTGCGCGCGCGTGTGTGTGTGTGTGTGTACGTGTGTGTGTCTACGTGTCTGTGTATGTGTATGTGAGTGTGCATCTCCCTGTGTGTCCGTGTGTGCCCGTGTTCGTGACTGACTACGTGAGAGACACCAAAAAGAAACGAAGCATCCGGTTCGTCTCGCTGTATCTATGTAGTGAATTGTGAGTGCATGCAATGGACAAGAGAGAGAGAGAGAAAGAGAGAGAGAGAGAGAGAGAGAGAGAGAGAGAGTAGTAGTAGAGAAATAGCCCCTGAAGTGTGTTGAAGCATCTCTTTCCTCGAATCGACCCCGCTTTCCCCCCCACACAGTGACACACCGACCAGTTTGAGGAAGTGGCCTGCCTGATTTCATTTCAATTCGCATGAGAGGATGGTTGGCTTGATTCACTGAAGCCTGACTTGCGGCTGCGCGTGTTTCGATCCGCTCTCCATGCAGGAACTACCGAGGAGGAAATCCCGTAGTGCTGAATCCGTACATGCAACAGCAGCAGCAGCAACTCGGAAGACAGCACTCATACGGGCAGCAGCAGCAGCCGTACCAACCACAGCAAACACAGGTGATGCAGCAGCCAGTGAATCTGCATGCGAACCTGCAGTATCAGCAGCAGCAGCAGCAGCAAATGATGCAGCAACAGCAGATGCAAATGCAGATGCAAATGCGTGCTGATCAGGGAGGAGCTCCAGGCATGATGCCTTTGTTGCCGGTGAGAAGAAAAAAGAACAGAGGCACAGACAGTTCTCGTTTATTTGTATCTTCATAGTCTTCGTGCCCCTCTTCCGCTGTCATCTGTTGCTCTTTCCCTTCTGTTCCTTCACTTGAGTCCGCAGTCGTGATCTTTCTGTCCAATGAAATAAATGTATTTTCGACATGGCGTCACAGAAAGAAAATCTAGTCCCTGCCTTTCATCAGAGAAGACAGTTTGAACCGGGATTTTCCTCTTCTTTTCAGAAACAAGGATAACGAAAGTTCAAGCAAGAAAGAGAGAACGAAAATAAGAAGAATCACCAGAAAGAAACCAAGGGGGTAAGAAAGGAGGAAACAGAGGAAGAAGGAACACAAGAAAGAACGAAGGAAAAGCTGAAACGAAGAAAAAAAAATGAAACGAAGGAAGACAGCCAGACATTTGTCTGTCCGGACACTCTGACAGTCAGACTGATAGACGGACGAACGGATAGACGGACGACATCTTTTCCTTTTCCCTCTCTTCTTTTCATGTACAGTGAGAGAGAGAACCCTCGGGCAAGTGTGGACAGACAGAAAGACAGAGAGAGACCACGTGAGAGAGAGGTTTGCAGATGGAGGAGATAGGTAGATAGAAAAATCAACAGATAAGGAAGGTGGGCAAACAGGTTGACACGAGTTGAGTTGCTTTTCAATCCATCCATCGATTCATTGATTCATTCATTCATTCATTCATTCATTCATTCATTCACCTGTCACTCTCTTTGTCCGTCCGTTTCTCTGTCTGTCTGTCTGTCTGTCTGTCTGTCTGCACACACTCATACATGTACGCACACGCAGTCTTTCCATCTGGGCGGGCAGTCAAAAGAAAAGATCCAACCAGAAGAGAGGGTTTTAGGGGGCCTTCACATGAAAAAGGGAACCCCAGAAGAAGAAACCAAAAGATAAAGGGAACCCCAGAAGAAGAGAGAGGCAGAAGCTGAAAACAAACCGTTACCGGCGCTACGTCGTGACAGACCCTAAGCAAAAGGAAATGAAAAGAAACGAACTCGTCCAGATGGAAAGAATGTGGAAGTGCAAGAGGGCAACCGTGCACTGGGCAGTGAAGGGCCGCAGGGTACGACTCAAGGCCTGGAGCTCTGGCACCCTTCCACTGAGAGCGCGCCAAAAGAAAATAAGAAAACAGAACAGAAGGAAAGGAAGGTTCTGTCTGTCTGTCTGTGTCTGCCTGTCGGTGTGTCTGTCTGTCTGCCTGTCTGTCCGAAAGAAAGGGAGCGATTCGGAAAAAGTGAAGTGAAGGAAAGACGATATAGTCTGTCTGTCTGTCTGGAGCTCTGTTACCCTTCCACTGAGAGAGCGCGCCAAAAGAAGAAAGAAAGAAACAGAACAGAAGAGAATGAAGAAGGAGAAAAAGGGAAAGAAAAGACGATATAGTCTGTCTGTCTGTCTGCATGAAGAAAAGGAGGGAGAAGAAGAAGAAACATATAGTCTGTCTGTCTGTCGGTCGGTCGGTCTGTCTGTCTGTGTGGGTGTCTGTCTGTGTGAGTGTCTGTCGGTCTGTCTCTCTGTCTCTCTGTCTGTCTGTCTGTCTGTCTGTCAATCTTCCCGCGTCCCCGTCCCTCTCCCCCGCCTTCTCTCTATGAGACCGTGTGTATGTGTACGTGTGTACGTGCGTGCCTGTGCGTGCGCTTGCGCGTGCGCGTGCGTGTCTGTGTGTGCACGCGCACGTGTATGTCCGTGTGCGTGCGTGTGCGTGCGTGCGTGCGTGTGTGTGTGTGTGTGTGTGTGTGTGTGTCTCTCTCTCTGTGTCTGTGTCTCTGTGTGTGTGTGTGTGTGTGTGTTCATGTATGTGTGTGTGTGTGTGTGTGAGTGTGTGTGTCTGTGTGTCCGTGTCCGTGTCATCATGGTGTCTTTCTCCCTCCGTCCGTCTTTTTGCAGGCGCCGAACGGACAACCTGTACGCCAAGTGCGTATGGCTGGTGGGACGGGTGCAGGATTCGGACCGTCACAAGGGTATGGTGGCCACCAGTATCGGAGGTATGGATAGCAGCACCTCCTTCGCCACACTAGTTCCTTGCCTCTCTTGCGGGGACTCTGCCCTTGCAAAGCAGTCGACTTCATCCCGATGGACATCGTGCACCCACATGCATGCAGGATGTACCTCAGGCTCACACTTAAAAAAAATGGAAAAACGTACATCTATAACTAAAGCTATACCTAGAAAGCTATACAAGCCAAATTAGCCAATTAAAAGCTAGGCCAAAAGTTTATGGTTTATATATAGACTACGTATGGTCTACATATGTTTATATATGTTATAATACGTACGCCGTACCAAGGATCGGGAGAGATGCAATCATTGAAACTATAAAGTATTTTTTTTTAACACTTGTCAATCATATATAGATTTGGCAAATTGGCATCAATCAATCAATCAATCAATCAATTCATCCATCCATCCATCCATTCATCCATCAATCAATCAATCAATCAATCAATCAATCAATATGTACTTAGTTTTACTTAGTTTTCATCTATGAGTCGGCAAGCTATTTGAAATAGTAAAAATAGTTGAAAAAATAGTAAAAATAGTTTAAATAGTTACTATTTTTACTATTTGCTACATCACATAGTAAAATAGTTAGACAATAGTTAGCTATTTTTACTATTTTAATAGTAAAATAGTGCTATTTTACTATTAAAATAGTAAAAATAGCTAATTATTATGAACTATTTTACTATTCGACGTAGCGAATAGTAAAAATAATCACTATTTTCACTATTTTGACATAGCAAGCCGACTCATAGATATTTAAATTATTTGTAGCAGATCGATAGTTATAGATAGTACTAGACTTGGAATCGACTATAAAACATTGCTATGTGCTACTTAAGCACAGCTAGAAAGAAAATAGAAATTATAAATGAATTGATTGTGGTTTAAAGTAACACTGAGCAAAAGAGAACGTATCACTTGCCTTCATGACCTAATGGTTCGCATACAACACTAACAAGTAAGAGGCCATAGGTTCAAGCCTCGCTACCTCCTTTTTAAGAATCAAAGAAAGAAGATGTAGGACGTTAACATCTTGTATCATACAGATGTTGGCGTGTCATACTTCAATCGAAATCATATAAAAGACTTCCGAAAGACTTTCTAGAAGACTACAATGAAATCAGATCGATCACCGAATCACAAGAAAGCTCCATGCTCCTGATACTGATCGAGTCTGTCACTGGAGATCGACCTGAACCACTCCAGCGACATCAAGCCCTGAAGACCCTTGAACCTCTGCAAGCACTCACTAGTGCCAACCCCTCTAAGTAGACCTTCACACGTGGTGACGCCTAGCTCAAGATCGATAAGATCAAGGAGCTGAGCGAATGGAGATCAACTTTTTCTTGCTGAACAACATTATTCTACAAGCAACGCAGACTACTTTCTTTGTCCAGAGAAGGTTCACCCAGAGGAAACCAGAACGCTGTGATCACCTACACCCTTACTACAGGAGCCTACACCTGCGAGCCACCACCTCAAACCTCAACTTACACTCCTTAGACCTGGCTATCCCTTTGGTGTTCTGTACCTGGAAAGAGAAGAAGCAGGACCACATCGTGAAGCGCTACTAAAATTTCTGACGGAACCCCACTTCCCATCCTCCGCCGAAATTCCGTACCGAGTAGAACCACACTGCGAAGCGCTGCCGAAATCAGATAGAACCGGGTTCCCACTTCTGCCCTTTTCATGAATTTCACACACTCTACCTGAGAGTGAATTTGACCTCTCTCCATTCTTCTACAAACGGCGAAGCCCTGCCCTTTCTGTGAATTTCACGCATTCTACATGAGAGTGAATTTGACTTTTCTTCATTCTTGTGAGAACGGCGAAGCCCTGCCCTTTCTGTAAATTTTACGTATTCTACCTGAGAATGAATTTGACCTCTCTCCATTCTTCTGCAAACGTCGAAGCCCTGCCCTTTCTGTGAATTTTACGCAATGCCATTCTACCTGAGAGTGAATTTGACTTTTCTTCATTCTTGTGCGAGTGGCGAAGCCCTGCCCCTTCTGTGAATTTTACGCATTCTACCTGAGAGTGAATTTGACCTCTCTCCATTCTTATGAGAACGGCGAAGCCCTGCCCTTTCTGTTAATTTCACGTATTCTACCTGAGAGTGAATTTGACTTTTCTTCATTCTTGTGAGAACGGCGAAGCACTGCCCTTTCTGTGAATTTTACGCATTCTACCTGAGAGTGAATTTGACCTCTCTCCATTCTTGTGAGAATGGCGAAGCCCTGCCCTTTCTGTTAATTTCATGCATTCTACCTGAGAGTGAATTTGACCTTTCTTTATTCTTGTGAGAACGGCGAAGCACTGCCCTTTCTATGAATTTTACGCATTCTACTTGAGAGTGAATTTGACTTTTCTTCATTCTTATGAGAACGGCGAAGCACTGCCCTTTTTATGAATTTTACGCATTCTACCTAAGAGTGAATTTGACTTTTCTTCATTCTTGTGCAAGCGGCGAAGCCCTGCCCTTTCTATGAATTTTAAGTATTCTACCTGAGAGTGAATTTGACTTTTCTTCATTCTTGTGCGAGCGGCGAAGCCCTGCCCTTTCTGTGAATTTTACGCATTCTACCTGAAAGTGAATTTGACTTTTCTTCATTCTTGTGCGAGCGGTGAAGCCCTGCCCTTTCTGTGAATTTCATATGTTCTATCTGACAGTAAACTACACTCATCTTTCTGCATAAGGCATAGCATTAAAGGAGGAGAACCAAATATAGCTCCAAAGCCTCAGCCCAAAAAAAAACTGACAGACTCCGAGCGATAAAAAGCACTAGAGAAAAACAAGAAAAGCAACCCTGACGAATTCCATAAAATAGACGTGTCTTTTCAGCTTGCTGAATTCCATGTAGATGGATGTATAGATAGATAGACGGATGAATGAAAGAATGAATGCCGCGACTGAGCTAGTGAGAGAGTGAGTGAATGGAAATTCCATGAGTGAGTGCTGGGAGTGAATAGATGAGTGAGTGCATGAGTGAATGAATGGAGTAAGTAGAGCGATTGAGCGGATAAGTGACTGAGTGAGTGTCACTGACTGAGTTAGTGCTAGGAGTGATGGAGTCAATAAGTGAATGCCACTGGGTGAGGGAGTGAATAAAAGTGTGAATAAGACTGAGGGAGTAAAGAAAGTGAGAGAGATGATGGGTGCCACTGGGTAATTGAATAAATGAGTGTGCATGATTCAGAATGGATAAATGCAAGAGTTACTGTATAGATGAGTGAGTGTGAGTGAGTGAGTCAAGATCATGTGAGTACATGTAAGTGAGTGGGTGGCTGGCTGCCTGGGTGAACAGATGAATGAATAAATCAGATTGAGAGTAAGTGAGTGAGTATAAGTATGAATTGGCAAGTGAGTGAGTGAGTGAGTGAGTGAGTAAGTGAGTGAGTAGGTGAGTGAGTGAGTGATTCAGAACGAGTGAGTCAGTGAGTGAATGTGTGAACGAAAGAGTAAGAAAGTGAATGAAAGAGTAAGTAAGTGAAGTGAGTGAGCGAGTGAGGGAAGGAGAGTGTGGAATGGAGTGAAGGGGAGTAAGTGAAGTGAGTGAGGGAATAAAGTGAGTAAGATAGGGAGTAACGGAGAGTGAGTGAGTTGACAATAGTATGCAAGTGGATGGGCGCATCAGTACATAAGTGAGCAAGTGAGTGTAATGAGTGTAGATGGATAAATAAGTGAGTGAGTGAGTGAGAGTGACTGAGTGAGGATTCAGTCAGAAAGATGTGGGGAACGCGGCCCATCCACTCTGAAAAAATTGGTAAGGAGTCTTCAGCTTGGGAATATTTGGTATTGAAGACTAGAGAAAATCAGCCTTCGATGGGTTAGATGTTTTGATTTCAGCAGTGTTTTTTGCCTTATTCGAGCCTTTGTGGGAAAGTTTGGCAAGGGGGGGGCAAAAAAGGGAAAATTTGGTAGGGGTTTTAAAGTTCTGGTACCAAAAATTCCCGAGTGGATGGGCCGCGGTGGGGAATAGAGAGTGTTAGTGGAATTTTAACGATCTCTGCGAGCAGAAAGTCAAACAAACGACCTCTTCAGATGCTGTCATGGAAAGACATGGACCCGCTCCCATCCAGGATTTCCTTTGACATTTCCTCCTCTATTTAATTGAAAAGTGAACTGACATTGCATTCATGTATCTATCGCATTTTATGATAAGTGCATCAGTTTTTATGTATAAATAATGGGTGGATTTAGATGGTTATAAAGTTAGTGTCAGACTTCATTTTTTATTTAAAAATTTTGCGTGCCGAAGCGACGAGGTCTAGGGAGGGGGGGGGTCTTGCGTGCCACTGGCACTCAAATGAATTTTTACATGGCCCTACTTTAGTATGGAGGGGTATTGCAGAAAGTGGGGGTTGAATGTCAATCTGAAGAAAACCAAGGTCCTGCGCCTTTGTGAATACCGCAAAGACTGTAACGGCATGATTTTGTACCAAAGGAAGGAAGTAGACTGGTGTGATTAGTACAAATATTTGCGTTGCCTTCTGTTTGAGGGAGGGGATTTGACTTGGTCGATTGAAGCACGCCTACACAGTGCAGAGCGTGCAATGGGGGCGGTGATTGGTCTGGCTGCGAGTTTGTCTGGGTTGCCTCTTGGGGGAAAGATACAACTGCTGAAGGCGTGCTGGGAGCCGGTAGCACTCTATAACTTGGAGTGCTTTCCGATAAGACAGGGGGACTGGGAGGCGATTGACAACTTGCGGCTCTGGTTTGTTCGATGGGCGGTCCGACTTCCAGTCAGGAGTTTGCGTGTACCCTCTCTTTTGTCTGTTAATTTAATGTCTACTCGCGCGCTCTTATATGCTTGTTTTGCTTCATTCTGGATTGCACTTAGCCGTTCGCATCTCCGTATTCCTCAGGCTCTTTTGAATTCATGGAAGGGACCAGCGGGGCAGAAGCAAAGACGAGCCGTCAATGGTCTATTCAGATGGGCAGGCCTTGACTTTTTGACGTCTCTCCCTGTTCGGAGCTCAGAAAGACGGGCCCCAAAGGGGAATTTATTTGTTTTTGCCAAAATTAAGGATGCCTGGGGAATGAAATGTATAAAAAGGGGAGACAGAGAAGAAAGGGGCAACTTCCCCCTGTCTGCCTCTTTATCAGGACTACAGAGAGCTCTTCCGTCTTCTTCACGTTCTTCTCTATTTCTTTTATCTTCAAAGAATGGTCTTGTCTGCCAAGAAGTGCTTTATGTGAGAAGATTGAGCCACTTCTAAAGGCATTAACACTAAATTGGAAGGGTCTGACGGGGGGGGCCAACTCTCCGGGAGAAGTGTTTTGTCTGGCAGAGGGTTGTTCAAATGGAAGAAAAATTGATGATCTCTGGCACCGGCTTTCAGTATGCTCCAATTAAGTAGAAGTAAGAAACAAACTAAACAAAGTGGTAGAGGGAAAGAAAGTGAAGCAAAGGATTCAAAGAGAAGGAATTGAGGGATCGGATACAGCCGAAACAGAAGCGAGGAAGATGCTGCTTTTGGTTTTACAAGTCGATCTGTATGAAGCATGCAGAGCCGTTTGCGATCTTTGTTACTCACTGTGTACGCCTGTTTCTGTGTGAACGCGACCTTTTCTTCTTCTGTTTGCGTCTTCTATTGCCACCTCCAATGCGTATACTGCTCGTGAGCTCACCAAGCAAGCACTTTAGGGGATTTCGTGCTTAGCTTTATCTTTAGAGTTGAGTGATTGACGATCTCTTGCATGAACATGGGCTGCTGGGAGCACGGCTCCACTCTAGCAAACTAGCTAGCAAAGCCAACTTCATTCATTCATTCATTCATTCATTTACTTTAGCTATATATTTATTTTTAGTGTGAAAAACCTAAAATCTAGTCGTTTTAACGTTAATTATAAAGCCTATAGTTTCAAAGTTATAAGCAAAATTTTTAAAGTACCGAAAGTATCGGTACCAAAAAACGGAACCACCCCCCCTTAAAGTCCCGAAGTACTGAAAAACACGGTGATACCATATTAAAATGATCCGTGCCTTACACTAAAAATATTATCATCATTATCATCATACACTATCGCCATCAGCCTATAAATAGGCGTCTAGCGTTCGGCGGCAACGCACGATCGAGGCAGTTCGGTTTTTTACACCAGCAGTTCACTTTAATTTATACTAGGCGTAGGATATTAAAAACAATAATCAAAAATAATAATCAAAACAAAAAAAAAATGACGATATGATTCAAATGCAAAAAATGTATAATTTGACCTATAGGTTACTATTAGGACCTTCCAGTCACCTAAAAACGTCTTCAAAAATTCAAATTTATTGTTTTAGGATTTTTGAAGAAAGATTTATATATAATCTATCGGCCCTCGGGCCACAGGCACACACAGCACTCTTACGTTGCTCCTATTTCTAGAGGTTGTGTCAACAGAGTCTCTTTCTCAACTTCATACGAGCAGCAGTCTCTTGTTTTATCTGACTCCTCAATCTGAATTTAATTACTGCAATGCATGCATTTGTATACATGCATTTAATTCTGCATGCATGGATTTGCAAGATGTCCACGCGCTCGGTCTTGGCTCAATGGAAGGACGCTACGCCGCGGAGCCGGTTGGCCGGTGCTGGTCCCACTGCGCGTCTTTCTCACCCCCCCATCTTGTTCAAATCCTTTTCCTTGTTCGTTTCTGTTATTTTGCTTCTTTTCACGCAAATTCTTTGCCTGGCCAGCAGGGTTTTGTTAGTGCGTTACCCATCTGAACTTGGCGCCTACACCACATCACTTTCCTCCCGGTCCTGCCCAGTTCTTGGATCACGAAGTCCAGCATCCCTTGGGATGTTCCGTCTACTGCGACCCCCAACCTCAACTGTTCAAACAGGGGGTTACAATCGGTAAAGAAAATGACTAGTGGTTCGGTCCCCCACATCTGTGTTGACAGGGATTTGATGCGTGGGAGATGTTTGACCACACTTTCGAATGCGGTGGCTTCAGCTGCTATGCTGCTCTCATGCTTGTGATTGTGTTTCTCTGTGTGCCAGCTTATACAATTCTCCCATGGATTCACCAGCTCTAACGCCTTCTTGGGTATCCAGTCTTCCTCTACGAGGAAAATCAGCCAACCCAGCCTCCCGCTGTAGGTCTTGCGGGAATAGGCGGAGTCAGGCATGATCGTTAGCATCATTCTCTTCAGACGGTTCAGTGCTCTCATACGGAGGGGCTCTTTCTTTTCTTTGAGCATTTCCATTACTCTGATGCCTGCCCGCACAATCCATCTGCAAGGCCGTGTGGAGTGACAGCTCAACACATCAGCCCATACCCGTCTGTTCGATCGCATCCTCACCATCCAGTGAAGGACTCCGTTGATGCTTCTCATCAGGGGTTCCAACCTTCCTTCCTTCTTTTTCTCCGTTGTAGGTTCAAGGTCGGCTGCTCTGACTTCTCCCCCTTTTCTTTTCTCCCCCAAAACCCTCCATATGGCATCCGTGTTCACCCCTCTGCAGTAGAAGTCTTGGGAGATTTCGGCTGTGCTATGGGAGAACATAAAGTCCATACCTGCATATTTGATTGATGACTGAGGGGAGAGCTCCCGCAGGTGCCCCCAATCGAACTTTGTCTTCAGAAACTCGATCTCTCCCTCCATCTCCTTTTTTCCTTTCCTTCCCCCAAACACGTCGTCAATCCAGTTGATCTGAACACCATCAGCAGGCTGTCCAGATTCTCCTACCTTGATCGCAACCCCCGTTTCTACGCGTTTGTAGCCTGCCTGTCCCTGCACTTCGGCAAGGCTCTTGTCGAATATGTTTCCTGAGCAGGGCATTCCATAGAGGCCCTTCTCAATCAACCGCAACTCCCTCGGCTTGATGGCCAGGGCGGCTCTGCGCAGCTCTGCATAGTCTTCATCATTGATGTCGTCATAAGGGTTTGTATCTGGGATTTCAGGTAGCCAATCAGGGATGATGACGGCTGCGCGTTTCTCGTTTCTGTCAGGGGCTGTAAGGAATGCACCAGAGATGTCTCCGGCGAACAGATTCAGAGAGAAAGTCAAAGAGAAGATAGCAAAGATCAGAATGGCCCAGACAGAAGGTGTGCCAACATAAGTATCGACCGCCTTCTTGTCCGTGAAACCCTTACCAAAGCACCTCGCTTTCGGCTTTCTGTTGATTCCCTGCCTCTGCCTTCCTTCGTTCTCATCTCCAGTTCTTTTTATCCTTCCTTTCCTGCCCTTGTACTTCTGGGGCTGTTCCCCCTCTCTATCGCACTGCAGCCTGTCACCCTTGCCCATGGTCTGTCTTGATTGTGCTGCCTTCTCTTCTTCCTGTCTGTTCTCTTCCTTCTCTTTCTCTGCCTGCTGGGCTTCCTTTTCTTTCCATGTCAGCCTCCAGCCCATTCGCATGACAGAGTCAACTTCCTTCCTATCGACTACCCTGCCCAGAACCCCCTTACCTACAATGTTCTTCAACCACTCGTCTCGGCACGCGACATCGAAGTCCCCCTTTGCGACCTCCTCCGGGAGTGCAGGAGTCTGGGTGGATCCCTGCTTGAAGTCATCGGGGACCGTGAGTGGGTGCTCAGGGTCGGGGCCCAGGTAGAAGCAGTCATAGGTAGGGGCAAGGAAGAAGACGTTCTGAGCGGGAGGTTGTTCACCCAGGTCAAACCCGGGAGGTTCCCCACTAGATCTCTCTCCATTGTCCCTCATCTCTTCCTGCTCTGCCTCCCTGTTCCTTCTCTCTTCACCCAACTGCCCACCAGTCAGAGCATCAGGTGTAAGATGATTCTCTCCAAAAAGAAAATCGTTGTCATCACTGTTGTCTCCACCCCCCGCACCTTGAACTTCACCCCCCTCTGCTTGATCTCCGGATTCGGCCTCTTCCTCCCTCTGTGCTGGTGCCTCTTGCTCACACCCCCCCACCTGTGCAGAGGGAGGGGATGAGATTTCTGCCTCAATGGCAGGAGGCAAATGTCCTCCAGCAAACTCGAAGTACCGGAGGACGTCCGTCTTGCGGACAGTCGTGTCAGACAGGCCTGCAAACTTCCACTTACCATCTGGTTGCTGCTGGATTTTGGAAGTCACATGGGTGCTCTTGCGAGACTTTCCGGTGATGACAAGAGGAGTGAGTTTGTTGTCGGGTCCGCGAATACGGATGCCAGTGAATCGGTCGTGAGCATCGGCAGGAACGTTTGTGCCGTGCTCTTCAGGGAAATCCCCCCCCCCAATCGCCTGCACTCCTTCATTTCCATTGTTACCTCCGGCAGGACTGGCAGCAGCCCCGTGCAGAGGGTGGGAGGGAGGGGCATCAGATGAGTTATCTGTAATGGATAGGGGGTGTGGTGGCATCTCCACGCTGTCTGGCGCCCAATCAGGACCCCCCCAACAGGACACGACCCCGCGCTTCACTGGTTTGACGTATTGAGGGTGGGTTTTGAGGATGTCCCAGACATCTCTGTTCGGTTGTTTTCGGGTTACGACGGCGGTGCTTTTGTTCTTTTCATACAGCCACACCACCTCACTCCCTGCTAGTTCAATGCCACTCTCTGCTGTCCTCAACACACCGACATCTCCAATGAGGAATCGGAAGGGAGGAGGGACGCCAAATGCCTTCTCCCACTGACTCGTCCTGAGGACTTTGCTGTAGAGTTTTGCACGTGTTAGTGCCACCCCCCTGGCTTGATGGCCCCAGAGGGATTTGGGGCATGAACCGAACCGACGTTTCCATTCGGCTCTGAGGGCTGCTAGCTCGGTTCTTCTGTGGCGGTTCTTTCCTTCCACAAACCCGAGTGGCCCCTTTTCTCCTGCAGGGTTATCGAGGAACGTCATGCCTTTGCGTTCAACAAAATCTCCTAGTGGTCCTCCACGAAATTCGGATGCCTTGTCACATCGGATTCTGCCTGCTATGGCTTTCGGACCTTCCTTCTGGAATTGAACATCCCCAAACGACTCCACAAACTCAATGTGGTCACGCACTCTATCAACAGAGTGGTTACGGGATCTGAGGGGATAGTCGAGATCCATGCCGTTGTACTCATCTAGTACACTCAGGCAGCATGCGTGAGGCCCGTTGACCTCATCATCATTTGGGAACCAGTGATCGAGTTGCATGATTTGGAAGGGCCCACCCGTATCCTCATGTTGGGTGGGGACAGGGGCTAGAGTGGGAATGGTTGCGTTTTTGAGGGGGCACAGCCGGCACTCTGTCTCAAGCCTTTTCCAGTCTTCAGTCCTTGCGTGCATCCCCCTGCTTGCCAGTGTGGGCTCTAGTTTATCTCGACCGACGTGTCTGAATCGTCTGTGGTGTGCCCTCAGTTCCTCAAAATCGATTGTTCTCTCTCTGATTGCCCATGCCCCCCCAGTCTTCTGCATTGTTTTTTTGACTTCGTCTGCTGTGGGAATGAATGTGGTTGTGAATGGAAGGTTGGAGGTGGCGTCTCCCTTAGGATTCTCAACTATCACCTCAACGAGAAAACCCCTCGCGTCTCGCACAATCACGTAGGAGTCCTTTCCCTCATGCCGGAGGAGGGTTTCCCCCTCCTCATAATCTTCCTGCATCAGATAGGGGACTGGGTCTTCGGTCAGATACACCCACAGGAGCAGAACCTTCCATCCTTTCCCTCTCACTCGATTCTTTTGGGCAATGCATACGAGACGAGAGACCTGAATTTTCTTTGGGGATTTTTGTAGAGCCACCCTGAATGAACCTTCACACGGCTCACTCCAGACTACCATCCCCCCAAGCTCTTTCTCCCAGCCGAGAGGTGCAGTCGTACACGAGTCTATGTGCATCCATACAGACAAGCGGCCTGGCGGATCGACTTGACTGACCATTGACTGAACTTGTTTTGGGGGATCGGGTGGCTTCCTCTCGATCTCATGCTCTGGAACCACGTACGCCTTGTGCGTTTCCGTCATGAACCAGGGCTTTGGTGCCCCGTCGCGGAACTGAAACGTGGTGCCCTGTTGTTGTTTGATGATCCCTCCCTCCGCATCCTGAGAATGTTGCAAAGGGAGAGAGAAAAGAGATGAGAAAGGAAGAACAGTCATACACATATGCTGTCGAAAATATTCAGAAAGGTGGCCTGCTTTCTGAGATGCTTTCCCAGTCAGGGCATTCTGCCTCCCAAATCTGCTGACCTCATTGTGGTCAGGTAAGTGCCCTTGACCTTTCCACTCGTCAGCAACGTATGCCGCTTTTCCGTCGTATCGACCGGGGCCACCTCCACGCGCTGCCTGCATCCCTCCCCGTCCTCTGTACGCCTGTGGACGCCCCCTGCCTCGAGGGTTGGATGAGGAAGATGAAGGGGACTGCTGCTGTGCCTTCGCCTTCTTGTCATGGCAGCATATTAGGTGAAGTGCCCTGTCCTCTGACAGATGTCGCAATGAGCCGACATCCCGGGGCATTCGTTGTGCGCTAGCCACTCAGCATCGTGCCCCCCTTTCCGACCGCATCTGGAGCAGTCTTTCTGTTCATAGGATCCATTCTGTCCCTCTGCTCTCCCCTGCCGACTCCCTTAATAACCTCTTCTTCCTGACCCTGCGTTGCCCCTGCCTCTGCCTCTCCTGTGGCCTTTCCCACTCGGGGGAAACCCTGCACCCCCAACAAATGCAACCTCCTCCTTCACAATGGGAGATTTCTGTTTGGGGGGGTTTGGCGTAGAGCCTTGTGCTTTGACCCAGATAGGGGGGCCACCAGGAGGCTCATCGATGGCATTGGTATGGGATTTGACAGCAAGCCTTTTGGCCTCCGCCATGATCTTGTCATAATCTGACAGATCGTCCTCATCCCAATCATTCTCCATCTTCTTCTGGTTGTACTGGAGAAAGCAGGCAAACATGGCCTCTCCTCTCAATGATACAGGGACATCGCTCTCTGCGCCACAATTCTTCATTTCCTTAACCAGGGTCTCAAAAGAGTCCACCATCAGTTGGAAGGATTTATATCCATATCCGTTATCGGCAAGGGTCCGCCACTGTCGAGCGTTCTGTTTCTTCTTTGTTCTCGAGGTCTCATCCAGAAGTTGCTTCACCTTGTCCCTCAATGCGTCTCTGTACTTGACCCACTCAATCTTCCCACCGGAACGAAAGGTGGTGTTGAGAGGGTTTTTCTTTTGGTCAAACAACAATTGAATGGAATTGCCTACGATGTGATGGTTACGAGTTGCTGCGTAAATTCTGCTGGCTTGCTACTGAGCAATTTGCTCTTCTGAGGCGCCAAACAGTTTCTGATCTCCTTCAGTCCTGTTCTCACAAGAATCCCACCAGGGCTGAAAGGTGTCATTCGCTCCCAATACAGGGAAAGGCGAACCACCGGAGTCAGACATTCTCTCGCTGGCGTCACCAGAAAGATTTATATGTAACCTATCGGCCCTCGGGCCACAGGCATACACAGCACTCTTACGTTGCTCCTATTTCTAGAGGTTGTGTCAACAGAGTCTCTTTCTCAACTTCATACGAGCAGCAGTCTCTTATTTTATCTGACTCCTCAATCTGAATTTAATTACTGCAATGCATGCATTTGTATACATGCATTTAATTCTGCATGCATGGATTTGCACGATGTCCACGTGCTCGGTCTTGGCTCAATGGAAGGACGCTACGCCGCGGAGCCGGTTGGCCGGTGCGAGTCCCACTTTTGAAAGCAATTTTATCGATTTTTATGGAGATAAATTTTGAAGTTAGTCTGTACACGATAGGCTGACTTACACAGTTTTTGCATTTCCCTCTTTAAGAATTTCAACAACTCTAATTGGCACTACCCCCCTGACACTCAAGGCTACTTAAAATTTTATGCCGCTCAAAAATCCATTCTTGAAAGGCTGCGCCGCAGGCGCAGACTATGTCTTGAAAAGCGGTGCCGCAAGTGCGACCTATATCTTGAAAAGCCGCACCACAGGCACGGCCTATGTCTTGAAAAGCTGTGCCGCAAACACAGCCTATGTCTTAAAAAATCACGCTGTATGAAAGGCTTATATCTTAAAAAAAAATGTTATATACACAGGAAGGTGCGTTGTTAATAGAGAAGAAAGCTGAAGGACGAATAAATGACTTTCTGGATACGTACACAAATTCGCGGCCCATCCACTCTGGAAAAATTGGTAAGGGGTCTTCAGCTTAGGAATATTTGGTATTGAAGACTAGAGAAAATCAGCCTTCAATGGGTCAGATATTTTGATTTCAGCAGTGTTTTTTGCCTTATTTGAGCCTTTGTGGGAAAGTTTGGTAAGGGGGGGGCAAAAAAGGGAAAATTTGGCAGGGGTCTTAAAGTTCTGGTACCAAAAATTCCCGAGTGGATGGGCCGCGCACAAATTTTGTCGGGAACACAAAATTTGCTCCTTCATGTTTGGAGGAGGTCGACACGAAGAGGGAATAAAAGAGAAGGGGGGTGGAAGGCTCCTCCTTTTTTTCTGAATTTTGTATACGTGATACACCTGAACAACATATGATATACCCCTTGCATGACTCGCAGCCATGACTGCACTGCCCTCTGAGATATTGCGCAGTTGCCGTCTGAGCCTGCAGGTCGTTGCCGGGGCTCCATGAATGGGCCCTAAGAAAAACGCCGTGCAGAAACTTTGGAAGCATACCGGGGCCGTGGTTTCCCTGGCCGTGCAGTGCTCCGTAAAGGCAATGCATCGCGTTGCGCATGAGATAAATTTTGGCGGCACGAAATGGTGCTGCCGCTCAAAAATCGTAAGTTAAAATTAAGTACCGCTCAGAAATCCAATCTTAAAAAATATGTTTAAGAGCAGCTTGGAGTGTCGGAGGCGTGATTAGCACCTCTGCCCATCTACCAACCCACCCTTGATTCCCCGCTGGCATCTTCATTTTTACCTTTTGCATTTTTTGGAACTCTGAAACCTTCGTGACCCTGAAAATATTTCCAAAGCGCGTCCTGTCATTGTCTTTGATCATAAGACCAAAGGTCGTAGTCTCTGCGTTTCGCTCAAACATGGGTGCACGTAAGCACTGTGCTGTCCTGCTCTCAATGAATCTCAATGAAAACAATTATAAATAAAGTGTTTCGTAAATTTTTATAAAAAAGATCAAAGCAGTTAGAACTTACATCTTGACTGGTGTTTTGAAATGACTTGACCTAGGTCTTGATCGTTTAATTCAAAACTAGTTTCAAAAATAAAAAAAATCAAAATCAAATATTAAAAAAAAAACTGAAAAAAATGACGTTATGTTTTATTATTTGATTTTGATGTCCTACGCCTAGAATTTATACTTAATTCAAACTAGGATGCTTCTTTTCAAGCTTTTCTACTTCCGGAGCAGCATGCTTACACATGAACGATGCTGATTAATATTCATGAGACATAGTCTGCCACTGAAACTATAGTGTGAGACAATTCAAATTATGACACAATACCCTATACACTGGTACCGGTGACACAAATAATTGTGTCACAATAGGTATGATGAAATAGTTAAAATAATTAACTTAAGTATGATGGAATTATTAGACAAAAAAGCAACGTCAAGGCATCTGTCAAGGCATTTAGACTAGTATTTAGACAATCTCTTACAATCTTTTATAGAGATCAAGTGTCAGACCCTAGAGTTTCATTATAATTACCCTCATTCACCCACTCACTCACTTATAATTACTTGCTCACTCACTCACTCACTATCTCACTCACTCACTGCACTCATTCATTTATTCATTCATTCACTCACTCACTTATCTGACTTACTCACTCAGTCACTCACTCCTAGCACTCACTCACTCCTAGCACTCACTCACTCACTTACTTACTCACTCACTCAATGAGTCACTCAATCACTCATTTAGTACCTCACTCACTCACTTACTCACTCACACATTCACGCTCACAAACGACGTGTCAAACACGTACCCCACGGCGTATGTTAAACCGTGCTCAACACCGTAAACACGCAATCTACAACCATTTTTTTCACATATAAGTGTGATTTAATTGAATCAGTCAAAAGTTCTTAAAATCACAATTATTGTGCCACAAATCATTATGACACAAAGGGTTCTAGAAATTCTCATTGTGACATACTATAGTTCCAGTGTACCGCGCCCGTGGCGCGGACTTTCAAGCTTATCCAAAAATGCAGCTTGAACTTTCAAGTGGCAGTTAGGTTCAGGGAGGTCAAAAAAGTCTCTAGAAAAACGGGTTATCTACATTTTTTTTTGTCTGCAACACTTGTGCAACACCCGTGCAACAGCTAAACAACAGTTGTTTTAGACAAAAAAAAAAAGAAAAAAAAAGTATACCTGACAAAGAGAGTTATTTACTTTTTTTTTTTTCTCTGTGATACCCCTATAGGGTAGATTCCGGTAGATTGAGCAGAAAACTCACTGAAAAAGAGAGAATCAGTCTTTCAATCAGATGAGGACGGATGAGAGGTGAGGGGGCGGGAGGGTGGACACCAGACGGGAAAAAACAATGAAGAACAGAGAAAGCGTGGAAAGGGAGAGGGAGAGAAGGAACGACGAAGAGAGGAGATGCAAGTGAAAACAAGGGTAGTCCAAGGGGGGCGAATCCAAGCGACAGTAAAAGAGCCAGCCTGAAGGTGCAGCTTCCACCAGAGACGCTTCAACGGGGGACTGGAATTGAATGGCAAAACGGAGGGAATGGACAGAAACAAAGGCTTTGCAAGATGATAAACGATGGATGTACTTACTGTTCACGTAGATGAAGCGATAAGGGTTCAAAAAAAATTACACCCAGGTCAGTCTCTAGATTGATCTGTCAATCCAACCTTCCAACCCGGTCGTTCAAACAGGGGCGCGCGGTTTGTTCCGTCAACCCTCTCTTGCAGAGACGGTTAGGCTACCTGCCCCTTCCTCTCTGAAACCCCTCACCCTCAGACGTCGAGACAGACGCATGAGACAGACAAGAGTCGCAAGAAACTTCTGTCGTGCCTGCGCCAGGCAAGTCAAGACATTCTCCATCATCGTCTCTCCGTATAAAAAACTCAATCGGCTGACAACGACCAAACAGGCGAGGCGTTTTCTGGACGGGCAGCGAAACGGAAGGAAGGGAAGAGCACAAGCACAAACCCCACTTACACTTTCAAGAGGCACAGAACAGTAAAGCTCTTGAGGACAGTGGAGGGTGCACTTGCGTCTCCAATAGAAATGTGGAAAGGGGAACCTTTAGGCTGATGTCTCGCGTGCAGTCTCTCTCTGTTCGTTGACGGAGACAGCAAGGAGGTGTTGCGCGATAAAGGTTGTGGAACAAAACAGTGGCAGGATTTCTTCACTTGATTGACACCTTCCCGCCTGCTTCTTCGAGAGCCTTCTTGGTTTCCTCTGCCTTCTCCTTTTCAATTCCCTTAAGGACAGGCTTGGGGAGATTGTCGACCAACTCCTTAGCCTCCTTCAACCCCAACTCAGTGTTGACTTTTCGTAGGACCTTGATCATGGCAATTCTCTTCGCTGCATCGACAGAATCCAAAACAACGTCGAACTCTGTCTTCTCCTCAGCTGCGGGTGCTGCCTCCCCATCCCCCCCCCCTGCAGCGGCCCCAGGAGCCATCATCATCATCCCTCCCCCAACTGCTGCTGACGCATCGACCCCGAACGTCTCCTCAATCTTCTTGACAAGTTCAGATGCTTCCACAAGTGTGAGCTCCTTCAACTGGTCAACGATCGCATCTGTCTTTTCAGATCGCAGTTCTGTCGCATACGCCCGTCTCAAATATGATCGCAGGCTTGGTCGAAAGGACCCGGAAGAACCGATTTGGAAGGCAGCAACACTTGAGACGCAAAGCGTCAACCCAACAAAGAGAAAATTCATTTTGCAGTCAAAAATGGCGACAACAAAGCAAAACGTCAGGCAACTCTTCTGAAACAGCAGGAAGGGCGGTAAGCTCACGCTTGACTGTGGTTTCGGTGTCAGTTTCGTCTGTCTCAATGCAGATTTCAGGCAGTTGTGTGTCTTGAGAAGGACCGGGCTGCAGCCTCCCAAAATAAAATCCGTCTCGGATGGCAAATCTGCACTGAGGCCTCTCGAAATTAAGGTGTGTCACGCGTCTCTGCCGTGGCCCCCGCGAAATTTGGAGCCTCATTTCGGACATGCCGACGCGGTGCATGGCAGCCCGCATGAAAAATCGACTAATCGAATCGCTGAAGCGGCTGAACGCACGCAACGGTATGCAACAAAATTCGGATACATGACTTCAATTCGATCGATCTGGTGATTGAAACAGTGCACGTAGACCGTCCCTCTTTATATATCAGAACTCTTACTGGAAGAAGCTCAAAAGCTCGCCTGGATACTCCAGCGTTTTGTGATCTTGTACCTTCGGTTTCGTTTTTTCTCTCTTTCAGGCGAACAACATGGGAGGCGGTGGTGGACGCAGCGGTAGTGCAAGCGTGAGCTCCAGCGACGCCCTGGCCGCTCGCGGAAGAGGAGCTGTGCCCACTTCATACCCCACTTACACTGTCACTGGAAGGGACGGGACCATCCAGGCTTACCAGGCAAACGTGACAGAGGACGCAGTCACATACGGAGCTGCTTTCACCGACAACAGTCAGTAATTTGTGAATTGTGTGTGTGCTGCAGTGTGTCATGCCTCTGCCCAAGCAGCAGGTCTTTATTGTCTTCACCCACTCAACGTGATCCTCTATGTTGGCGTGTCACTGCAGCTGACTGCATCGATGCTGCTGACTGGCGCGACCCCGATGGAGACGGCTGCGAGCAGTACGCAGATAACATCCACTGGTGCAACAACCTCGTGAAGGGCACAAGCGAGATGACCCCCCTGGATGCCTGCGGGTGCGCCTGCAAGGACTACGTGCCTGTGGAGGTTCCTGCAGGGGAGGAGCCCCTGGAGACCTCAGTGGACGAGAACGAGGACGCAGGCGCAGACGAGGAGGCCGAGGCCGTCGATCACGATGAGAATTGAACGAGGCAATAGAGGACGAACGGCCGGAGAAATGGAAATGAGAGGAAGAGTCGACCAGAGGGAACTGGGAGACACAACAGAAGTGCTTCTTGGCAATGACAGACACTGTATGTGGAGGTGAGGGCTGTCACTGTCCGTAGTTCTGTGGAGGGTCTGCAAACGACGTGCACGCATGAGACAGAAAGACCATTCGATGAGCAGAAGTCCGAGTGAAGCGATGGCTTGAGGATGGAGTCGATTTCTTTGGCTCTCTTTGTTTCGTATCCTGTGACGTGACACTGCTGCTTTGATGCCCCTTGTGCCATAAGCGTGCCTCTCTGTACATGTATGTACTTGTGCATCGATCCATCAACGTGACGTGCATCGACTTACGTGGAGTCCGCAATGATCGGGGAGAAGGGACCTTCCAGCGATGGTCGACTCTCTCCGTTTGATGAATTCGAGCGAAGTCCGAGTGGTTTCATCTGAAATGGCATCTGGCGTCACCCGTTCTTCTGACTGACAATCACTTACCTGGTCATGCTCTCATGAAATCCGTCGCATAATGTCATACGTACATTATTCAAGTTGTACTTGCATCGTACCTGCATCCATAGAGGCTTATAGTCGGACGTATGTCGTCTTCTCTGTAGAAACGCGTCACGATGATTGTATATTCTGGAAGTGCGTCTTTGGTCATAAATCTAGTCATAAATTTTATGGAAATCTCGAGAAATCTTATATAATTTACTTCAGTTTAATAATAATCAAAATCTCAAACCGGATTTCTATAATATTTCTCTAAAAAAAAATTTATAATATTTCTAATTTGGTTTTTATATCACTAGCTAGCATATTTTAACGGTTAAAATTTAACCACATTTTCGTTTTTTTTTCACTTCGGTGTTAATTGGGCAAAGCCACCGATATAGGGCCGCTTGATAGCTTGGTTTTAAATTTAATAAATTTTAATTTATACGTGTGAATCTATGCCATTCTATAAAAAATTTTGGTCACTTATGTACATTTCAAAATTAAAAACTAATTAAATTATGTAAATATGTTTGAAACATTTTTCAAATCATAATGCAAAGTCACATATATAAAGCCAAGATAAGCCCAGACGAAAAAAAAATTAGCTCAAAATTGATAAACAATTAAACATACAGTATTAAAAACTTCTAGAAAGACTTAAAGTTTGACACACTCTAGGACACACTCTTTCTAAATTTTTTTAAATTACGGAATGCATTCTGATTCATAAAATATAAAAAATGCAGTTTAAAAGAATTCAGAAATACTTTGCTGGATGAAAGCGGATCCTTCTGTTTGATATGGGGCGAGCCAAACTTATAGTAATTAAGCTAGTGAAGATTCACATCTGAGCGCCAGCCGTGAGGAGGACCTGGCTGAGGCCTTTTAATTTCTTTTCGACTGCAATGCCTAGAACTGTCCTCTTAGTCCCGTCCCTCTCATTCAGGTGCACCCTCATCCTTTTCAGGTTGAACAACAGCAACTTGGACAAGGCATGCGCCTTGGCATCTCCATGACAGAGAACGCGAAAGAGGACTGACGGCCCCCCGAGCTCAGGTTCGTAACTAGTGACCATGTTTGATTTGATTTGATTTGATTTGAGGTAAGGCTTAAACTCAAATCAAATATCCAGTCAGGGAGGACCTAGTGTTTAAAGACCTATCAAATATGATCAAATATTTGATCAATATGACTTTCAACCTCAAATATGAAGGTCCCGAAAAAACTTTTACAAGTACCGATCCGTTACGTATGCTGATTCAAATGAAAAAACCTAAATCTTGATGGTTTGCTCTCAAAAAAAAAATGTTTTGAGCTGCACTGAAATTGACGTTTCACCCCCTTTTACTTTATGCCCCTGACCCCGAGCGTCGAAAGGCTGTGACCACATTCCCTGTCGGTGTGGAGCAGTTCTAGAAAGGCAAGGGAAAAGGCAACGGGAGGGCTGCTGACAGTGCTGGAGGGGGGGCTGCTCCTATAGGGCCCGGCGGGAGGACCAATTTGAAACCAAAGGAGGCGGCCGCAGACGCAAATGCTGAGAAGGCTGGGGGCAAACTTCCCCCTCCTGAGAAAGTCATCACTCCGGGTGAGGAAGGCTACCGACCTCTCTATATTCACCTCCAACATAAGGGGCTTGTTGTCGGCCCTGGCACGGCACAGAGGGTAGCCGAACTTACCAACTCTGGATGCTTAGCTGCCCAGAAACAGGACGGTTCCAACACCAACAGCAATAGCAAACATGTGCGCGGTTCTCCGTCTCACCAGAGAAAAAGCTCTCAGCAGCTCCCACCACTGATCGATTCGATTCACATTGAAGAAAGTGATCATGAAGAAGAGGAAAAGGAAGTGTCATAAAGCTGAGTGATTGTCACCTCAATTTTAGTACGTGCTCTAACTTTATTGTATCAACAAAAAGTCATATGCAATTTCAAATCTATCAATTTTACGTTCTTAATCTCTATTAGTACTAGAGTGAGTCTCAGTGACTAGTGTATATACACTGCCACACAGGCACAG
>JAHBMJ010000269.1:0-51889 GCA_018398765.1 Chromera velia | reverse complement strand
TGTAGATGTTGTGTTGAGCCTCTCGCGCCATCTTTCTTTCTTCTTTGTTCTCTCTCTTCTGTGCCTCTCAGTGGGTCGGTTCTGCTTGTGAGTGGCCGCATGGAATGACGGGGAGGACAGCTCTGCGGTTGTTTCTTTTCTTTTCTGTTCTCTTCTTTCCGTTCTTCCATGCACTCTCTCCGCCTTTTCCCTCCTTCCGCCCTTGTTTTGTGCGAATTGTTTCTTTTCTGTTCTCTCTTGCCTTTCCCTTTCCCCTGTGCATCCAATAAATTCGTCATTGATTCTCTTCTGATGCATTTGGACGCGCTGCAGGAGGTGACGGCAGGGGTGGTAGTGCGATTGGCTGGGGTGAGATGACTCCAGAGGGGGGGGTCGGGGCGGGAGGGGGGGGGTATGGTGGAGTGGATGCGGGCCTCGGAGAGGGTGAGTGCGTGCGTCAATTTAATTGGCTGGATAACTTCCCTGTGCCTTCATTGTGCCTCCTTCCTTGCTTCCTATTGTGTTCTCTTTCCTGTCTGTTCTTTGTCTTCCTTCCATTTTGTCTTCTTTCTCCCCCCTTTCCTCCTGTTTTTCGACCAGTCAGTCTGTCTTTTTGTTGATTTGTGCGTCCCTTTGTTTTTCTGTCTCTCAAGCTGTCGTGGTCTTTCTCGGCGGCCCTCTCTCTGCATGGCTGGATGTGATGTGATGTGATGTGATGGGTGGGTTCTGGCATGTGCTCTTTTAACGTCTGGCCACAATGGGGCTCTCTCTCCCACACTCAATTGAATTCAATTCATTCGTTTTGATCGTCGTTTCTGCACGCATGCAGGCGGTGATGGAAAGGGCGGCAGTGCGACGGGATTCGGGCCCTACACTCCGATTGGAGGGGATGGTTTCGGGGGGGAGGGGGCGGGGGGAGTGGGGGGGGGTACAGGGATTGGGGGTGACGGCAGAGGCGGAAACATCAGGGACTACAACTTGAAGGCCTCCCAGTACGGCGGCAGCAGCAGCGCCTCTTCCGGTACTCTGTATGACCCTGCGGACTATTCTTACAGTGGTGCCTCCTCTTCCTCTTCCTCTTCTTTCGGGTCTTATAATGACTTCGTGGCCAGTCAGAGCGTTGCGCCACCCCCCGTGGAGGAGGAGAAGAGTCTTTTCCAAAGACTCAGAGACAGGTGGTCTGCTAGACGTTCTTCCTCGAGGAGCTCTAGTAGGTTCAGTTGGTTTGACTGACTGACTGAACGATCGACCGACCCATCGATTGATGGCGCGGCGCCTCGATCCCTTCATTCCCCAAGAAAGATTCCTTCGTTCCGTCAGAGAAAAGAAATGAAGGAAGGGTGCAGTGCAGCTAGACAGAGGGAAAGTGGGAAAAGAGAGAGAGGCCTGTGCATGCACAAAACAATTAATCAACTGAAGACTAATTGAAGGATGAAACGGAGGAAGGCTTAATTCATCGGTGGGGGGGGAACTCTGAGGTGAGAACGCATGAATGCACATACGTGTGCTTAGATCATGGTGTTTCGTGTATGTTTGTGTCGATGCGTGGTAGAGTGAGTGGGAATACATATGAAAGCATGAGGGAGTCTGCTGATGTGCAAAAGAAAACAAGAACACCGGCCGGCCAGATGTGCATGCGCAGATCGAGTCAGTTGTTTTCCTTTGCATCAGTGATCCTCCCCCTGCGTGTGAAATCTTTGCTTAATGCTGCATAAAATATGGATTTTGCATCAGAATGAGTGCTCTTCCATCTGTACACGAATCCTGCAGTCTGAAACTGAAAATTAAGCAGTTTGCAGAGAATTAATGTGTTCACTGTCATGAATCGATGTACGTCTGTTGTGCTTAGCTGCAAAAAGGAAAGAACGCCGAGAGAGACGAGGAGCTGGCAAGCATCCCTGAAATCGAGAAGGGGCATGGCAGCGCCTGGACTCTGCATCACCCACTCCAATTGATGTGAGCAGTGTTACTACTACTGTAGTACAATGTCCGTCACTCGAGGAGACAATGCGAGACAGACAGAGCGAAACTTTTAGCCCTTTGCTGGTTGGTTTGCTTGTTCAATCACAAGAAGACACCAAATGAACGCGTGATCATCTAAATTGATAATTGATTCTTGGTGAGTTGAAAGAGAGGTAGGAGCCAGTGAGATCAAGGAAGAATGATCAAAAGTAGGGAATTACAAGGAATTTGACGCAACTCAACGCATCTCAACTTCTCACATCGTCTGACCTGACCTGAAATTACCCGCGAGGTGTGATACCTGCAAGGAGAAATCCTATACTGGAGTAGGTGTGGGAATGTCTAGAATGCTTAATATGTTGCTAAGCTAGTGTTAGCTAGTGTGGCCCTGTATGGAAAAGAGAATGACCAAATGATGGTCAAACGGAATGCAGAGCTAGATCTCTATGATGGTGGAACTACTTCATGAAATAGTCTGTCCGTCAAGGCAGAGTAGAACGAACAGCCGAAAGGCGTTCGATCAGCTAGTGCTGCATGAAGTGAATCGATCTGAACTGGCTAGTGCTGAATGCGTGCGGCACAAAATCGTATAAAATCAAATGCGCGTGCGGTAATCCCATCCCGGCCAGCACGGCGCTTCGGCACCGCGCGGCACGGCCTGCACGCTCGGCTCGGTAGGTCCGGAAGCAAGCATGGATACGCGGTAGGCTGGTACCGTGGTACCCTATACTTCAACTCCCCCCCTCGATTACGTTTCTATACAAAAAGAAAGAAACGGAAGCGAAACACCAGGGAAAGATAAAGACAAAAAGAATGAAACAGCCTTTTAGTCTGACTGCCTGAGAGCCAATAAAATCTTTTCTTGCTTTCACTTGCCTGCCGGTATCGTTGATCGAAGAGCATGCACAAACGGAATGCAGAGAGGCAAAGGGCTAGACATCACAAGAACAAGGTAGAGGGCTAAACATCACAAGATTAGTTGACTCCGGTCTGCCACTTTAATAAGTTTACCCATCTCCGGTCTGCCTCTTTCATCCTGCCTGTCTGATGCCTTTGAAAAGATACGCTTCGCAACACTAGAAAAGCAACAGGGAAAGAAAGAATCGATGCAGTGGCTGTGCAGAAAGACAGAGAACAAATCGCGCCTTGCATGCTTCTCCATCAAAGTTCGATCATATACACAGTTTGCACTCACTGCCTAACAAGAGAAAACAAACACTGCAAACCTTGCATTCGCAACTCAGCGGAGCGTCCTTGTATCCCCCCTCACTCCAGTGTGTACACGGATGGATGTTGACTGGCAGAAGACACGGAGACAGCCAAGCACGGATAAAAAAGTTATCAAAAATCCCCCCCCCCAAAGAGGCGCTTCCGAAACCTTGCCTTCCTCTGTGATCCTTGGCGAGCAGACAAACGAAGTCGCAGTAGAAAAGCTGCAGTACACTCAGTTCTTGGCGGTCCGGAAAGCAGCTGCGAGCAGATGGTGCACTGACGGCTCAGTGTGGTCCAGGTAGTAGCTGGTGGCAGCTGAGGTGAGGGCGGCTCTCGGCAGAAATGGCGGCAATCATGCTACTGGCTGTGAAGGGCGTGCCTGGGGCTGAGACGTCGGGCTGTATATGTGGCGGCGCGAAAGGTGCTGCCGGGGTGTGAGCGCGCATAGTATAGGTACCGGGACCAGCTCGGAGACGGCTTGCCGCCGGGCCATGAGCGCGCGCGATCAAATCGATTTTAGTGAAGGCTGCTATGGGACGAGGCCAAATAAATGCAGTTAATGGTTTGAGCAGCCTAGTGCATGAAGTGATCAATAGACTGTTTGACTGGCTAGATTGAACACTGACGCTTCTAGGTCAGACATACCTTCAGACCACCTTATAGCATTGTACTGTTTATCTTACAGTTGGTAGTAGAGCCTCTTTCCAGCCTCAGATAAGGGTGGAAAGAAAAGTTTCCAAGTGTTGCTTCAGACTGAGAATTGCTCTTGAAGTTCCTTCCTTCGGCTCGATACGCTGATGGAAGGTGCGCAGAATGTTGGGGCTCCGGGCATTCCAGAAGTGTTTAGGGCCCTTGAAACATTGTCCAATTCGATGCGCATCGTTCAGAAAATACAGGCCTTGCAGGGTCAACAATTGATTTTGCAGGGACAGGCTTTGGAGGCACAAGGACAGGCCATTCAAGCTGTCCAATCAGGCCTTTCTCTATTGTCCCAGGTTTCCCCTCCGATCCTTCAGAGCTCGCCTGCGGATGCGAGCACTGACATTGGTCCCAGTCACTGCGTGAGCAAGGTTGTGGAGCTTCCCGCCAAGCTGGTGTTCTCTGGCAAGAGGGAGGAGCTTCAGAGATGGCTGAAGGACGTAGAAGACTTCTTTGAATCGAAGAAAATGAAGATGGCGAAAGGCCGGCTACCGGCCTATTTGAAGGAATGGTATGAGAAGTATGAGGAGGAGTATGGAGTGTTCTCAAACTGGGAGTCGCTGAAGACTGAACTCACGGAGAGACTGAAGGTGACCATGGAGAGGAGTATCGCTCAGGCAAAGCTTCAGGCACTTCGCTGCACTGAAGCCTTAGGGGTGGAGAAGTACAACGAGGCCTTCTCTCAGTTGGTGGGCCAGCTTCCCCACCTGTGGGAGGAAGACGTTGTCGAGGACTACATCAAGGGACTGCCGAACTCCATCGCCCTCGACGTTGTAAAGGCGAAGACACACACACTGTTAGAGATACAGAAGGAGGCAGCCAAGATCGAAGCCTTCCTCTCCTCCCGAGCAAAAGGTGGCGGACACCGAGATTTCTGTCTGCGCGTTCCTAAGAGTGGAGGGGTGAGCGATCAACGTAACCAGCCGCTTGTTCCTGAGGAAGGGCCCATCCCCATGGATTTGTGTGGGGTCCGTTCGCTCCCACCACCACTCACGCCGGACAAGAGAACCCATTGCAGCCGGGAAGGACGGTGCTTCCGTTGCCGCCTGTCTGGTCATAGTGCCAACAGATGCCCAGGGCCACAGGGCTAGGCAAATTAGGGCAACTCCCGTGCAGAGTCTGACTCGTGGAGATGGGAGCAAGGAGGAAAAAGGCAGTGGGCACGCGGTGGTAATCCCCAGCAGGGTTCCTCCTTCCAGGCGTAGTGGAGGGGGGGACACAGAGACTCGGGCCATCGGGGCAGAGGGCATGGTGGTCGTGGAAAGCGTGAAGGTGGCCGTGACGGTGGACGATCTGGAGTCCGGACGATCTACGGGGGCTATGAAGAGGGAGAAGTGCCCCCGACACATGGTCAATGTGGTCGGTGCACAGAAATATATATGGGGATCCCTAAGAGTTTGACATTCCTATCGAACACATAAACACGTGTGATACAGAGTCGAATTCCGCTCTTGATTTGTTCTCTGATTTAGACTTTCATCCAGGGTTGTTTATATACTCTGGTCGAGTGGCGGGTGTGCCTGTCAGAGTTTTAGTTGACTCCGGAGCGGATGATATTTATCTAGATCGCAGATTTGCCCATGCCCATCACATCCATGTGTGCAGATTGAGACGACCAACTCTGGTACATGGGGCGCTGAAAGCTTCGAAGAAGGCGATCAAAACGCGAACGGTTCGGGAGTGTGCGCCCTCTGTGCCAGTCAGCATCCAAGGGTACCAAGAGACAGTAGGTGCCATGCTGGCCAACCTGGAGGAATATGATTTAATTTTGGGAACAAAGTGGGGGCGTGAGTATGAGCCAGAGTTACAGTGGTCGTCTCAAAATCTGCGTTTTTAGTTCAAGGGAAAATTGATTTACTGGGTGCCTGATGCAGAGCTTGAAGAGGAGGAGGAATTTTCAGATTGTCCCCCTCTTCTCTCTTCTATGCAGGCACGTCGAGCAATCTGAAAGGGGGCGGTCTGCCACATTCTGCGGTTGCAGACAAGATCCTCACCCGGTGAGTTCGGTGCATGTCGGGTTCAAGGGCTTCATGAAATACATGAGGGGGAAAAGAATGTGGAGATGAAGGAAAAAGGAAAGGGGGGTAGTGAGACAGTGAATGACTTTCTTTCTTCGCTCCCGGCTAACCATTCTGTTTTCTCTTTGCCTGATTTGAGTGAGGTGCGTAAGTTTCTTCAAAAACCGTCCATGCCTGTCGACGTGAAAAGAATTATGGTAGAGAATGCAACTCTCTTTCCTCACTCTTTTTCAGGATTACCTCCGTCTTAGGGCGAGGGGCTGGATTTCAAGATCGATTTGGAACCCGGCCACCCACCCCCAGCTTACCCACCTTACCGTCTTTCTCTTGGTGAGTTGGATGAGCTGAGAAAGCAGGTGGATACATATTTGAAACAGGGATTCATTCGCCCATCATGCTCTCCATATGCAGCTCCAGTGTTGTTTGTACAGAAGAAAGACGGAAGCATGAGGATGTGTTGTGATTACACAGGACTGAACAGAATTACAATCAAAGACAAACACCCACTCGCTCACCCACAAGACCTCATTGATCGGCTGCATGGGGCAAAATTCTTTACTGCACTTGATCTCAGACAGTACTACCATCAAATGAGAGTAAGGGAGGGAGACATTCAGAAAACAGCATTTACGACACGGTATGGAAATTTCGAGTGGTTGGTTGTCTCTTTTGGGTTGACAAACGCTCCACCGGCAGCAATGAGACTCATTCAGTATGTATTGCATGAGTGTTTGGATAGATATGTGTCAGTTTTTATTGACAATATTTTGATTTATTTGTGGACAAGAGAAGAGCATGTAAGGCATGTGTCTCGGGTTTTGTTTTTATTGAGACAAGCAAAATTGTTCGCGAAGCTTTCGAAATGTCATTTTTTTCAAAGAGAGGTTATTTTTCTTGGATTGAAGATTTCAGAAAAGGGAGTGAGGCCAGAGAGAAGTAAAATAGAGGAAATTAAGAACTGGCCTGTACCAAAGAGCACGAGTGAATTACATTCTTTTCTCGGCTTGGCGTCGTGGGTGAGAAGATTTATTTTTGAGTTCAGTAAGAAGGCTGCTCCGATGTATCGCTTACTGAAAAAGAAGGTGAAGTTTGAATGGAAAAAAGAGCAGCAAGCGAGCTTCGAGACAGTGAAGGAAGCCGTGACGAAAGTGACAGAATTGTTTGTTCCAGAACCCACCCGCCCGTTTGAGGTCTTTGCAGATGCCTGTGAAAAGACCTCAATGCTCGCGGCGGTGTTGATGCAGAAGGACCCACAGGTCGGAATTCTGCATCCGTGTGCCTTCGCGTCAAGAACGATGAGCCCTGCAAAGAAGAACTATCATATCAAAGACAAAGAATTTTTAGCGTGTGTGTTTATTGTAAAGATTTGGCGTCCGTATATCTCTTGTACTACTCAAGTGTGGAGCGATCATGAATCTTTGAAAACGATCATGTCGACTGCTGATCGGATGCAAATGTCTCCGCGCATGCGTCGTTGGGTGATGTTGTTTGATCAGATTGGAATCGTTCCTCGCTATGTGCCGGGATCGAAAAATCGGGTGGCGGATGCATTGAGTAGAAAGCCAGAGAGAGAGACAGAGGCAAACAGAGAGATAGAGGAGAAGAGAGAGACAGAGGCAAATAGAAAAACAGAGGAGAAGAGAGAGACAGAGGCAAACAGAGAGACAGAGGAGAATAGAGAAACAGAGAAGAAAAGAAAGACAGAGGAGGAAAGAGAAAATATTGAGGAAAAGAGTGAAGAAAAAGAAGAAGAAGACAGAGAGAAAAGAATTCTGGCGGGAATAGAAATGAGAGTGGACGTGGATAAAGAGTTCCTGAGAGAGATAAAGAGAGGATACAAGAAGGAAACATTCTTTCAGGAACTGTGTGAGGTGCTTAGATATCTAGAAGAGCCGGTACCTCGACACTTGAGAATAAGAATTCAATCATTCACTTTCATGGATGGCCTCCTGTATTTCACAAATCGTCTGGTCATCCCTACTGATATATTGCAGAGACAGATCATCTCAGAGCACCACGACACCATGATGGGCGGACACCTAGGGCCAGAGAAGACTTTCTTAAAGGTGAACAGCAAGTTTTACTGGCCTAATATATACCGCTCAGTGAAGAAATACGTGGCTTGCTATGATGTATGTCAGAGAGCAAAGCATTCAACACAGAAAAAACCAGGTTTGCTGAATTCGCTGCTCATCCCTGAATTTGTATATAAGAGTCTTTCTCTTGACTTCCTGTTTAGTCTGCCGAGGATATTGTATTGAGGAAAGATTGTGGATGGAATTCTGTCTGTGGTTGACCATCTGTCAAAAGATGCATTTTTCATTCCAGTGTGGGAGGAGATCACAGGAGAAGAAACTGCATCTGTTGTGTTTGAAAGAGTGGTGTGTTCTGTTGGCATGTTTTGGTCGCTTGTCTCTGATCGTGATCCTCACTTTATTTCTGCCTTCTGGCGAGAGTTACAGAAGTTGTGGAATTTAAAAATAAAAATGAGTTCCTTTCAACACCCACAGACAGACGGACAGACAGAGAGAGACAATAGGACAATCAGGGAGATGTTGCGATATTTTATGATGGACCATCAGGAAGATTAGGCCGAGGCTTTGCCTGCATGTAATTTTACCGACAGAGACAGTGTTCATCCTGTGACTGGTCTCTCACCTTACAGATTTATACATGGGTTTGATCCAATTCGTCTGCCTGCAGTGCCGGTCAGGGGAAGCTCGCTGTCGCCTTCTGCAGCAGACTTCGTCGCAAGGCACAAGGCAGAGATCACTCAGGCAAAGAAATTGTTGGAGCGGGCCAGAGAGACAGCAGCCCGCTATTTTGATCGACACCGCAGGGAATTGGAGATTGGTCCTAGAGATTGGGTTTTGGTGCACAGAGAGTTCTTTGAACAAGAAAAGAGACCGGAAGGACAAAAAAGAAAGTTGGAGCCAATTTGGTTTGGTCCCTTCGAGGTAGAGAAAATAGTGACAAGAGGGGCGTATGAGCTCATCTTCTCGGCAGGTGTGCGCATTCATCTGTAGTGAATGTAAGCTATTTGAAGAACTTCTGAACTTCAAGTATGTTAGAGAGCCGGGAGATCCTCCACCTGCAGTCAGACTTCCTAGATTTGAAGGACCGGAATATGAAGTGGAGGAGGTATTGGAATAGAAAAAAATCGGTAGAAAGTCGCATTATTTGGTGAGATGGAAGGGATTCAGAAAGGAAGATGCCTCATAGAAACCGGCAGAAAATCTTTCACGTGCAAAAGAAGCAATTGCCGACTTCAAAAAAAGAAGAATGCAAAGGAAGTGAGGCCTGGGAGTGGATAGGCATGTGTGAGGGATGAGTTAGAGAACGAGTTAGTAGAAAAGTTAGTGAGCTTCAAGATGAGAGACAAATTAAGTAGGCGTGGACAAGCTGGACAAAGGAGGTGGTGCTGGGCAGGTGACTGGTTGGATCTGGTCGGTCGTGGCATACCGACGTCCATGTATGTTTCTTAACTGATTGATGCAGGCCTGAGTACTCAGCTAAGGAACTGAGCGTGGACGTCAGTTTGGCGGACGGGCATGTGTGAGGGGTGTGCCTGGGGCTGAGACGTCAGGCTGTATATGTGGCGGCGCGAAAGGTGCTGCCGGGGCGTGAGCGTGCATAGTATAGGTACCGGGACCGGCTTGGAGACGGCTTGCCGCCGGGCCATGAGCGCGCGCGATCAAATCGATTTTAGTGAAGGCTGCTATGGGACGAGGCCAAATAAATGCAGTTAATGGTTTGAGCAGCCTGGTGCATGAAGTGATCAATAGACTGTTTGACTGGCTAGATTGAACACTGACGCTTCTAGGTCAGACATACCTTCAGACCACCTTATAGCATTGTACTGTTTATCTTACACTGGCGGTCCTTGTCTACATACTCGATCTGGGTGATGTTGTTGAGGAGAGAAGCCGAAAGAGCTTGGAAGAACAGTGAAGACTTAGTTTTTCATCTGGCATCCACGTTGGAGTCTTTGAGAAACGAACATCATCGTATAACATGACGTCTCCCAGCAGAGACTTACAGGCATAGCAGTAGCTACAGGTTGATCCGTCCTCCACAGCTTCTAGATTGGAAGGAGAAAACTTCCTGAAAACTTTCTTTCATTCCACCTCTAACTGGAACGGATGGCTTCCAAGCAGTGAAAAGGTGGAGCAAAAGATAGCTGGAGAGACGAGGAGACGGAAATCATTGCGGTTGTTGACTGACCGAAATGGAACACAATAGAGCGCTGTCAACCGCAAAAGAGAATGACCAAATGATGGTCAAACGGAATGCAGAGCTAGATCTCTATGATGGTGGAACTACTTCATAAAATAGTCTGTCCGTCAAGGCAGAGTAGAACGAACAGCCGAAAGGCGTTTGATCAGCTAGTGCTGTACGAAATGAATCGATCTGAACTGGCTAGTGCTGAATGCGCGTGACACAAAATCGTACAAAATCGAATGCGCGCGCGGTAATCCCATCCCGGCCAGTACGGCACTTCGGCACCGCGCGGCACGGCCTGCACGCTCGGCCCGGTATATCCAGAAGCAAGCATGAATACGCGGCAGGCTGGTATGGTGGTACCCTATACTTCAACTTGTGGGCCCTTTAATTTTATTAGTAATTGTCTTATTTTCATTTATTTTTCTGTGTGGGTCGATATATATTGATATAATCAAATATACCTACCCTCTGCTGACCAAGTCCCCACCGCTACTTAATTGAAAATCATGTTAAAAAATCATGTGCGCCCAGAAATTGCCAGAATTTTTATGTCAATTTCCGAGACTTCTCAGGGCTTCGTATGTAGGGCCTTGGATAGCCTTGGACTTACCCGAGCTAGCTATACCCTCCGAGGACGAACATTGAATTAAACTAAATTAAACGCACTTGCCTTCGCGCATAATGCGCGCGAACAAACTCGTAAAAATATTAATAACAACAATAATAAAAGCGACATATGCATGCATGCGCAGCTCTGTATAGAAAGAATAGTTAAGAAAGTGCACGATATATCGTGCATGCATGCAGTATTTACTTAATTTTTGTGTTCGCGCATGCAGTATATCATGCATACTGTGCAGCATACACGCATGTCAGCTATATATCGATATATAGCTATAGCTATATAGATGAATTTGAGAAGATTGTCTCCTCTCTGCAAGGTCAGAAATGCTCTGACTAAAAACCTGCCAAAGCGGGGATTTGAGAAGAAGAAGATCACATGCATGGACGTCTGTGCGTGAAGAGTCTCTCGCTGGTTCGTTAGAGCATTCAGAGGTGGATATGTGAGAGACTGTGCGTCCGTGTGTGCTTGTACATACGTGCCTCTGTGTATGCGTCTGTGCATCCCTGCTTTCATATGCATCTATGGACGGCCCTGCATGACGTATGCATGTATGTGCAGGTTGTCCCTCCCTCTGAATGCGTCGGGGAGTCACAAGGATTCCAGGGAAGTGGGTCCGAGTGTTCGTCTGGCCTGTGCGCGGCGCTTCGTGTTGGAGCCTGCTGCGACCCCGCAACGGGCGCGTGCAGTCAGGTCATCGAGGGCGACTGCAATGCTGCAGGCCGAAACTTTGCGGGCGTCGGGATCTCCTGCGCAGAAGCATCGTGCCCCCAGCCCAAGGGCGCGTGTTGCGACTCCGAAACAGGTCACTGCGAGCAGACAACTATGGGGACTTGTACCAACCGCATGGGCAGTGCGTGGTACGGTGTCGGAGTTCCGTGCGAAGAGCACGTGTGCAAGAAACCCTCGGGTGCTTGCTGCTTTGACGACAGCACGTGCTCGCTGGTCGATGTGAAGATGTGCATCGCGACCGGAGGCAAGTTCCAGGGTCCAGATACGAACTGCACGGACCCGAGAGCCACGTGTACCCCCCCTCTTCTGACAGGGGCGTGCTGCCTGACTTCCGGGGTTTGTGCTGTCACTACGAACGAGCTCTGCCAGGTCAGTGTGTCGGGTTTTCGTTTTTTATAGAGAATAACGCATCTGTCTCTGTTTACTTCTTTCTAATTCAGGATGTGAGACCGCCATGATGAGACGTGAGCAGCATTCAGAATGGGCCGACCAGTTGCAGCAAGAATCGCTGAGTGGAAGGTCGCGCTTGCGTGCTAGAATCTCGATACCTTGCGGGCTCACGCTACGATCAACAGAAAAGCATGTTTCAGAAAGGAGAAAGTGCACAAGCCCACGTTTTCATATCAAAAATGGTCCACCATTCTCCCTCACATAGAAGCTGACTCGAAGCACTCGAAGCACAAATAGGACTGTCGAACAAATCTGAAATTCGTCACGAAATTCAAACCCAATCCTGCCTGTCTGTCTGTCTGTTGGCCTGCATGAATTCCCTCCTGCAGGAGAACGGAGGACTGTTCCAGGGGCGGTTGAGCAGTCTTGCCAAGGGATCGTCTGTCCGGCCTCCGTCCTAACTTTCCCCTGCTGCACATCCCCCCAACTAGGCGGCTGCGTCATCGTCACACCGGAACAGTGCACAGCCGGTCAGAAGGCAGAGATCGAAGGAGAGAAAGAAAGAAAGAAAAAAGAAAGAAAGAAAGAAAGAAAGAAAGAAAGAAAAAAAGAAAGAAAACCTATGGTCATCTCCAATAGACATTCATTGATTCTTGTTGCTTCAAAAATTGGACCGGCTGTTTGTGAATACCCCTGTAGGATCGATCGAGGCCTTCCTTCCACTTTTTCTTCCGACTTAATAGTGTTCTGGATCCCCTTCCATCATGCTTTCTTCGTTCTTTCCTTCCCTGGTTCTTTGCTTCTTTCTTTCTTTCTTTTTTCTTGCTTTCTTTCTTTCTTTCTTTCTTTCTTTCTTTCTTTCTTTCTTTCTTAAATTTGGTTTCAACAATTCGCTTCCCGAGAGCTAGGGCGGGAAAAGAAACTGAAACCGTACGTCCAATTCACTGATCGAATCAACGTACATACATCTGCAGATCCGTTCTTTGGAGAGCCGCAGCTTGACGCAACGAGCTGTGAGCCGGGGACATGCATGAAACATCCTCCCTGCAGGGTGAACCGGAGGCGTGTTGTCTCTTTGACCAGGAACCTGTGTGCAACTTCCTGCAGGGTGATGAATGCATTGCCCAGGGAGGCGAGCCTCTGGGTGCCAACTCAAATTGCTTGAACTCCGAGTGCACTCCTGCGGGTGCCTGTTGCTTCCCTGACGAGACATGCTCTCTCGAGTCGGCAGAGAGCTGCACAGGCGACGGGGGAATATTCCAGGGAGATGACACCACGTGCGACGGAGTCAATTGTGACATTCTCCCCCCATCTGTAGCGTGCTGTCTGCCCTCAGGGGATTGTATCGATGTCTCGGAGAGGGCTTGCACTGAGAGTGGCGGCTCTTCCTCGGGTACAGGAAGCCGCTGCTCCGGTAAATTTGTGAGGTGCCCGAAGCCCGGAGCCTGTTGCGTAGGAGACGGGGAGTGCCTCTACGTGGTGCAGGAAGAGTGCGAAGGTAGGTGCATGCGTGGGTGCATGAATCATTCAAGTGAAGTCTCGTGGGTCAGTTTCTGTCAACCCATCCTTGTGTTTCTCCTTGCTTGCACACAGCTCCTTGCTTGCACACAGCCAATTGACTCCATGGATACTCACTATTCCCTCTCACTCATCCTGGCACATACTTTTGGTTTCCTTCCTTCTTTCCTTATTTCCTTCCTTCCTTCCTTCCTTCCTTCCTTCAGCAATCCTTTCTGATCCCCCCCCCAACGTTTTCTTTTCCTCTAACGATTCCTTCCTTTGATAGAATCTTCGAAAGAGTCCAGCGTCGGTCTGCCGGCTCCGGTGATTTCGTCGCTTCCTGAGGCTGTGCGTGTCGCTGACTGAGGGGGCACATACGAAAACGCAAAGATTGACCGTGCATGGAAAAAGTGACAGGAAGCGGGGGAGGGAGAGTCGGAAGATTGCCGGATCGCTTTTTCGTGTGCATGTGAATGCTTGTGTGTGTGTGTGTGTGTGTGTGTGTGTGTGTGTGTGTGCAGACCAAAGCGGATCTTTCAAGGGAGACAAGACCAGATGCGCTCCTGGCACGTGTGCGTTCGCTTCGAAGGACGGGGGCGGTGGCCTCTTTGGTGGCAGTTTCTTCGACGGCGGCTTCAAGCTTGACGGTCTGAAACTTGACGGATTGAAATTTGATGGCTTCTTCAAGGGTTTGGACGGCCTCAACTTTGGCAAAGGTCAGCAAAGCACAGGGATCGAATTTTGCACGGCCGATGGTAATCAAGAGAGTTTTACACACACACACACACACACACACACACACACACAACAAAACAAAATGAAACCCATGATATGATCCAAAGTGCCAAATTTCAGACACTCTTGCGCTCCCATTCGCGGTCTGTTCCTGCTGGGTCTTGTCTTAGGGTTGCATTCCTGAGAGGTCATTTCCGAAGCCATGCAGCAGGGTTCTTCTTTTTTGCTTTCTTTTATATGGTTCTCTGTCGTACTTTTTTGTGTGTACACGTGAGTATGGTCCTCCTCCTCTCTGACGATTGCACGCATCGATCGATCCCTCCATCGATGCAGGAGAGGATCTGGAGGGCCAGGGTGTGGTCGGGGAGGATGGAGGTCTGTTCAAAGTTCCTGCTGAGGGCATTGGCCAATTCGATCTGAAGGGTTTCAAGCTGCCTGATGGCTTGAAGGACTTACCTGGGTCTGATGGCCTGGATCTGAAGTTCAAAGACCCCAACTTGGATTTTGGAAAGATGGGAGGAGACGGCATGGAGAAGATGATGCCGGGAGAGGGAGGGAAGATATTCGAGGGGGGAGATCAGATGAAAGAGATGCTGGACTTGAACTTCGGAGGTCTGAAGTTCTAGAACCAAGCATGATTCTTTCCTAGCATGAAGGCAGGCAGATACGAAAACGAAAACTAAGCAGCGACGTAAAATCAACTTTATCAAGAGAAAAATGAAGGCCCTCGAGGCAAGAAAGAAATGAGAAAGAAAGAAACACAACCAATCGAATTCAAGAAAAAGACTGGAACCACCACACTGCATCATCTTACACAGGCCGGTGTGTGCATACAGATTGGCACCAGAGACGAAACAAAGAAACAGCAGATAACGAGCGAGAGAGAGAGAGAGAGAGAGAGAGAGAGAATCCTTTTTTCGGACAGGGGGGAGACGGCGCCTAGCTGTTTCTCTCCAGGCTTTTTTTGGAGGGAGCTTCACACTGCATGCAGTTACCTCTTCGATTAATTTCGTTCCTACCATACGTTTCCTTTCAGTTCTCCGTCTCGTACTGGTAAAGAGAGTTGGAAAGGGGGAAAAGGTGAGAGAGAGAGAAACAATTGATTTTTGCACGGCAGGAGATTGCCTGACTGAAAGAAACTGTAGCTCGTGGGGTGAGAGTTCATTTTGCTTTTTTAAATACCTGGAATGTTCACTTTGTCCTGTTCACTTTCGACTTTCGCCTGTCAGAAACCAAATGCGGTTTTTCCCGTACATGCACTGTCTCACTGTTTTCTTCAAAAAAAAACAAAAAGCTTCAGCAACCTGACCCACGTTCTTACAGGTAGCTGCACAATGTCAGCGGAGCCGAAGAATAGCAGGCCAATAGAGAGACAAAGAGAATGGGCCCCTCTTTACTCAGTCACTTCACGCGTCCCTCTCTTCCGTTCTTGCTGCAGACTGTGTGCCCCATCCCCATCGCTCCTTGACATTCATTCCTTGATTATATAACCCCATCACATCATACTGTTCACCAGTGTCGACGAGAAAGCAAACTTTGAGTCGAGAAACAGACGATTGAATATGCACCCTCTTGGGTGGGAACTGATTCTATTCCTCTTCTTCTCCACTGCCGTCTCTCCCCTGCCCCATTCGATTCAGCTTTTCCTCTTCCAAAGTACATTCGCGTACCGGTCATACTGTATACGACTATCTCCTTCGACTTATGCCATGCTTCTTTCTGACTACAGTGAGTGCCGAATGCATGCGAAAGGGGAAGAAACTATAGCTCGTGGGGTGAAAGAAACTGACTATAGTGATATGCCATGCTTCTTTCTGACTACAGTGAGTGCCGAATGCATGCGAAAGGGGAAGAAGCTGTAGTTCGTGGGGTGAAAGAAACTGACTACAGTGATATGCCATGCTTCTTTCTGACTACAGTGAGTGCCGAATGCATGCCCCAGATACTCGAGCCACACAGGCGGCTCAAAGACAATCAGAAGAATGAACATCCTCGCTCCTTCGTCCTTTGCTGCTGCTGTTGCTGCTGCTGCTTCCGGTGATCCGTATACCTCTGCATCGAACATGTAGAAATCGAATCTGTAACACCCATGCAGCTCTCTGTGCGAGCACTGTGAGGCAGTGTAAGCAAAGGATGACCGGTGTGCACGGCATCCAGTTCAGGCGTTACCTGCAAAGACTCTCGATCTGGCATTAATTTCAGCTGGAGTGATCAACGTATTTTGATGACGTTCTGACTCCAGTCCAACTTGATCAACCGAAGAGCGTTGGAAGGCTGCATGCAGGGTTGAAAGACCGATTGATCGATTGGCACGCTGCTGTTAAACTGGTAATAAAAGAGTTAATGATATTAATTTGGTTTAAAAAAAAACATTTTTTTAAAAATTTGTATGTTATTAGTTGATTAATTAATGATAATTAATGATGTTATACTTTACACCAGACTTTACATACCTTATGTAAAGATTTATATTTTTTAGGTCCCAAACATATGTAAAAATCTACATATTAAAATATGTTAGTGTAATAATGAATATATGAATCATGCACGCCTAGGAGTTTGCAGACTAACTTTGAAATATAACGTCAAATAAGAACACAACGCCCAAAAATTTAGCCTCAAATTCTGTTTTTAAATTTCGGTGGTAACACGCGAAAAAGCTAAGTTATAGACAAACTGACATTGAAACTGTAGTAAAAAACGGTACAAAACTTAATTTTTTCATAGACCCTCACAGCGTAAACTCTAACGTAAACTAGAGGTCCAAAACATATAGTAGAGGAGTGCTTCTAGGAATCACTAGGAATACAATTAGGTATATACGTCATAAATTATTTTAAACGATGATGATAATGAAACTGGTATAAGCCTGGCTAGCTTATGCTGGCTTCAAACTGAACGTTGACCAAAAAGCAACTATATTTATGACTGTTTTGACTCTTAGTTTGACTCAGGGCTGCATTCAAGTTTATGACAGGCCGACGTACCTAGCGACGTACGGACTGACTTGCCACCGCAAGCCTCATTTCATCAGAACGAGACATCTAAGTTCTCGTGGCAGTCATTGTGGGGGGCATCGATGATGAAGGTGCGGGACCGGACGAATCGGGGTGGCCGGGCCCTGGGCCTGGGGGGGAGCCGCGGTACCACGAGGAGTTTGCAAGGCGCTGGACAGACTCAGGAATGCCCCGCCGCCACGCAGCAGGGTGAGTCCCATGGGGGAAATGGGCCCATACGTACTCACAGTCAGAGTCGTCAGACTCTCCCCCTTGTTCCTCCCCTCCCCCACCCCTTCCGAGCTTTCCCTGAAGCCTACCTCCTCCCACTCCCGTCTCTTCCAAGTGTTGTCTTAAAGTGGCGATTGCCCCTGCAGGGTCTCTCTCTCGTTTTCGGCTTCTGCTTTCTCCCTGCAGAGCGGAAAAAGAGCTCTCGCCCTCTCTCTGCTGGTGCTGTTGTGTACCTGAAAGAGAGGAGGAGGAACCCTGGGAGAACCTGTATTGGGGGAGGTGTCCGAGACGATTTTGTTGGGCTGTTGCTGTTGCTGCTGCCTTCTTGGCAGAGGCCCGCCGCTCGTTCTCCACCCTCTCGCTGGCGATCTTGCGGGTCGCCTGACGCGTCTTTTCGGCCTGCAGCAAGACGACAAACAAGACAGCAAAAAGAAAGAAGCAAGTGAACTTAGTTGCCTCGATCATGTCTTATGAGTCAAATGGGTGTTCGTTCTCTCTTCAGCCGCAGAGGAGGAGGCCACCTTGCCTAGCTGTGTCTCTTGGTTGATCACTCATTCCCACACAGACCGAAGCACGTGGAGGGAGAAGACCACACAGACTGAAGTCAGTGAGGGAAGAAAAGAGAAAAACAAAAATCCCCAAACAAAGAAACCAAGCTGACTCCCTCATTTCCACCCCCACACCCACCCGAGCGTTCAGCCACCCCCCCCCTCAATCAAGACAACACAAGCAGTTGAACACCTAATGAATCATGCAATCTCACATCTGTCTACCACTCTCTCTTGTTGTCTGGGAGCGAAGGAGCAAGACGAGTGAATCTTCAGGTAGATGCGTAGGAGAGAGGAAGAGAGCGAGGGAATGGAGATGCAAGGATACGCCTAGTCAAGGGGCAAAGAGGTAGTGCACCTGGGCCTACTCCTGGAAGTCTATGTCTTTCAGTGGGAGGGAGAATATGAGAGAGAGAGGGAGAGAAAAGGAAGAGGGCACTGAGTGAGTGCCCGCGTAGTGCTCCTGACTGAGAGAGAGGGGGCCTACCTGGAGGAAAACGTGGGAGTCCGCGTACAGGAGAGCCAAACTCTCAGGAGGGTAGAGAGCCCAAAAGAGGCCTTCCTCATTCGGCTCTTCATCGGAGGATACGCCATCCAACCATTCCTCGTCCTCTTCCTCCTTTTCCTCTCCATTTTCTTCATCTCTGTCACTCTCACTCTGCCTCCTCCCACGCTTCACTCTTTCTTGCCTTTCTTTTTGCGTGTCTCCTCCATCCTCCTCCGACCCATTCTTTCTCTCCTCCATCCCCCCCGATACCTTTTCTTCGTTCTCTGCTCCCTTTTCCTCTCTGTTCTTCTCTGCGGCCCTCCCCACACCCTCAGAAGGCACAGGGGCAAACAACGTAGACGAAGAAGAAGGACCCCCATCCTCCGGGGGAATCGACACAGAGACAGGCACAATCACAGCGAGAGAGGCCAAGAGACGGGAGGATGGACCTGGGCCGGCGTGGGTCTGGGGAGGGGGGGGGAGAGATGCCGCAGTGGGGTCCCCCTTCCCCTCATCACCCATCATCTTCACATCCCCCTGTGCATCCACTTCCACTTCCACTTCCCCTTCTGCGTTCGCCATTCCTGAACCACCTCCAGCAGCATCGAATGGAACTGAGGCAGACGTAGGGGGCAGAGAAGAAGCTGCTTCCTTAAGTGAGTTTTCTCCCCCCCTTTTCTCTGTCTCTTTCTCACTCTTCTCTTTTTGAGATTGTGCAGGCTCCCCGACAAACTCCGCTTCTCTTCTCTGGTTCTGCTGTCTCTCTGCGTGTGCCGCTCTTACGGCAATTCTCCTTTCTGCTCTCTCTTTGTTCCTCAGGGCACACTCCGCAGGCCACGCCTCCAAAATCTCCGGCTCCACATTCGACCGCACCCACTCACCGATTGAACTTACTGGACGACGCCCCAAAGGTTTGCCGTTCGGCAGAAGTCCCGCAGACCTGCATTCTTTGTGCATGCATCCATCGATCGAAAAAACAAAACAACAAACAGAGAGCAGGCAGAGAATTGACGCACGCAGAGAATTTTGATGCGTCCTTGCGTGCGTCTGACATTTCAGGCAGAGAAGGGTAACGTTCTGCGACAGAGGCGGAAGCAAAAGGAGGAAAGAGCGGCTTTCCTATTGCATCCATGAGTGAAAACAAATCATGCACGCAAATACACGCTCACATACGAGAGGGCAAAGAAAAGAAGATGAAAATGAAGAGTTGCGAGGTAGAGAGGAAAGACAGAAGCCAAAAGCCAGGGAGCATCCGCACAACAAACAAACTAAAAAACACGATCAGAAAGGAAGGACTTCTGTACAATTGTGAAGATAAAAGAAAGCAACAACGAAAGGAGAAGAAAGTCCTGCCTGCCTACAGCGCAGACAGACCACCAGGGAGGGCCGGCGTCTCATTTCACTTCTCTGTTCTTTTCTTTGTTTTTTTGCCTTGCATCTATCTTGCTAGGGGGTTGTCCGAATGAAAGGGAACGGACTGACTGGCTGACTGACCGACTGACTAACGCTGTATGAAAAGAATTCTGTATGAAAATAGATGCACTGACCGCAGAGTGCCGCTGTAAACGTCCAGAGAGAGGTACGCAGCAGTGCCGCAGTTCTCCTGGTCCTGTCGGGGCAACGCGAGCGTGGTTTTGCCGTCAAACCCCGCCTGTCTCCACTCCGACTCTGCCTGTTCGTCTAGCCTGGGGAGGGTGCGCCACCGCACCCTGTAGTGAGACATCATCGCAGCCATCCGCTCCATTCGTTCTCGAGAGATCGTACCGCGATTGTAGGCAGCCATTCTCTTCAAACGGTCGTTGTACACCCAGACGCAGTCGGGGTTCGCCCAGATCGGAGGTTTTCTTGAAGCATCAAGAATGCGCTTCAGGTTTTGTATACGCCTTTCAGCAAATACTGGGTTGTCCTGAGCATCGGCATTTCCTTCTCTGCCCCCGGCAGCCTGTGGATAAAGGCCGGCGGCGCGCATAGCAACCCTACGCGGACCACCTCCCCCTGCTGCTGCGGCGGCGGCGGGTGCCATTGATGCCTCTCCGCTCGCCCCCCTCCTCACACGAAGACCTCCTACAGGAGGGGGAACAGCACGCCCCCCCCCCCTCTGTGGCCCCCCCACAAGGCCCCCGGTCTCTTGCCACGTACAGGGCTCAGGTGGGGGGGAAGGGGCAGGTGTGGTGGCTCTGGAAATTTTGGACCCCTCACCCCCCCTCAGCCTAGTCCCATAACGCCCCCCCTGCCCCTCCTCAGCACCCTCATAGAAAAGGCCTAAATGCTTTGACCACCCATTGTCGGTCTGCACCTCATGCAGATGCGCTTTGCCCGTGTACCCAAGCCCTTGGGCTTTGAACTGCACCCACAACCCCCCCCATCTGTCTTCCTTCACGGCGGTGACAAAACAGTGGCGCATAACGTCGCCTTTCGGGGCCTTCACTTCTATCTCTGTACCTGGGAGAAGCTCTTCTACTGACGGGATTCGGAGCTCCGTTGTCTCGTCGTGCACAAGACCGAGGTCGGGGACAGACTCGGAAGGGCCTGCATAGTCTGGCACCCCCCCATACACAACCCCCAAATCCTCCTGCTGCCTCTGCTGCCTCGCACGACCCCCGGGCGCTGCTGCCGCGCGCGCCCCCCCCCTTCTCCTAGTTCGTCCCGTGTCGGTCATTGCCTCTTCCTCTCCCCTTTTCCCTTTCTCTTTCTGCTTCTCTCCCCCCCTCTCCGGAACCTCCAGGCGTCTCTTGGCACGTCCTCTGCGTGAGGGGGGTTCTCTCTCTCCCTCCCCGTCTCCGTCTCTCTCCCCCTCTCCCTCTCTGTCTGCACCCTCCGCTATACTCCTCTTCTTCACAAGAGCGGGGGCGGCCTCTCCCTCTGGAACGCTTCTCTTCTTCACAAGGGGCTGACGAGGCTTCGCGCGGGTGCCCCTCGAGGCGGTCTGCCCCTCGGCCTCCTTCGCAGTCCCCGTCTCTGGCTCGGCAGCTGCGGCTGCTGCTGCGTCAAGCTCAACTGAGGGCTGCTGGTTGCTGGTTGGTTCTTCTGCCGTCTCCCCTTTACTCAGCCGTCTCGCGACCTGGTCTATGAAACGGCTGGTTGACAGCCTCCCGTCCTCACTGCCATCGACAGCGTCGCCCTCCCCGAGGGCAGTGCGCAAAACCAAACGAGGGCCCCCACTGGCACCGTCGGCACCAGGAGGAACGTCTAGATCCCCTGCCTGGGAGGGGGGGGCAGAAGAATGCGGTTTCTCAGGGTTGTCATGAAGGGCGGAGGAGGACGAGGCTTGAGAACGGAGGGTCTGAAGTGCACCCCGTCTCCGGCCTCTATTCTGAATGTCATTCGAGAAACCGTCATTTCGACGCACACAAGCGGCATCTATCGTGCCTCTGTAGCGCATCTCTCCTGGACGCTCTTTGAAAGCGATCGGATACCTCATCAGACCGCTCTTTGGCGACACGAACGGGTTTTCCTTCTTTGTAACAGTGGATGGGTATGCTCTGATGCTCTTCTCCATCATGACCTCCACAAGGTCCCCCTCTTTCAACGAGTGCCATCGCTCCTCCGCACTCATCGCCGCATCATCGGCGGCCTCACTTTCTTTCCTCATCTGGGAGCCGTCGCCTTCCACAGACGGATCCATATTGCCTTCTGAGGATGAAAAACAGTTGATAGCTCTCTCAAAAAAGTAATAAAACTTCAGACGGACCCACTCTGGTTATCAGTCCTTCAAATTTGGAGAACCGAAACAAAATGGCTCCCCAGGAGACAGCTGGAAGCCTGGTTTTTCTTCTCTTTGTTCGTCGAGAATTCAACTGATCGACGTGGATCCAGAGGTTTCGAAAGTCTGCGCACGAATTCACCAGCAGACTGTGCGCGCACCTCGGTTGATCTACAAAATCCAAGTGCACACGCGAGGAGAAGCGCTGCAGGGAAATGCACCAGCGTGCATAGTCGTATTGAATCGGTTGAGTCAATGATGAAGCTTCATGCATGCAGAGAAGCAGAGAAGCTGTCTGAAAATGTCTGAAATTCCAGTACCGACAGAGACGGAAGCTGCACGACTATGTCAGAAATTGGAAGCCATACGTGGCGGCGCATGGCGGCGCCACATATGGCGCCACTGCATATGTGCATGTGCATGTCACGATCGAATTATATTATATTAGTACATAATTAATGCAGCACGGCTGAGACGGTGACGGCTCAGCGCGCCTCCGCGACCGCTATATAGCTCGGTCGGGGCGACCGCGCACTGCAGGATCGACCCGACTAATCGGGTTTGGATTCAGTCAGTTTGCTAATTAGCCTAATTTTGACCATATGTGAGTCTTTAATTGCCGAAAAAACACTCTCACTATCTCCCACTTCTCAGCTTGGACAACTCTTTTGCGCATGCGTAGCAGACCGCGTGCAACCCTGAAATTGGCGCTGAATTTTTCGTCTTGACGAAACGGCTGAAGTGAGTGTTGTTCCTTCCTTCTGTTGTTCACCGCTTTTTCAATCGGCGTCTCCTGGTCTCTACAACAACGTCAACCGGAAAGAGATCATTTTTGACCAAATTTCCGCCACAAGTTCTTGAAGAGAGAAAACGGTAAGCGAGGAAGCTCACCCGACTCGAAGCAGGTTAAAACTGGCTCTGGCCGTTTCGTAAAGTGTGGAAGAGACAGAAATATTACCATCGTATGTGCCTCCTTTCTATCTGCAGGCACTTCTAAGCTGCAATGGACCGAGAACAGCTCACCGCAGAGCTCCAGTGTCCCATCACACTGGAGCTTTTGGAGGACCCTATTACGTTGCCGTGCTGTGGCAGGGCGTGCAGCCGCGCCGCCCTGGTCACTTCTGCAGAGGTGGCACAGATTTGTCCCCTCTGCCGATCCTCCTTTGAAGACTTAGGCTTCGACCCCACAGAGGCTGTTCGAAATCGCTCGCTTCAGGATATTCTCTCCCTCCTTGCGCAACCAGAACAGCCTGAAGGTAACCTTCTTGAGATCCTCCCAGAAGACCCAGACGCCGCCCCAACAGTGACAGCTGCCTATGCTCCCTTGGCAGTTCCAACCACCACAGCAAAGGACGTGGACCGTGTTGCACGTCTGCAGATCCGTATCACGAACGCACCCCGTTTGGGTCTCCGGCGTGTGCTCGCAGTGCTTCTGGTCGACCAGAGCGGGTCGATGTCGGGGTCCCCCTGGCGTCAGGTGTCGACAGCGTTGAAGCACATCGTGGCAATGTCCCGAAGTGCCCATCTGAGTCACGTGGCTCTGTCTGTGGCAACTTATCAATCCAACGCATCACTGCTCTCTACTGAGGGCCCCCTGCAAAGCGTCATGGACCGCATCGACGCAGTGCGAGCGGGGGGTGGTACTTCTTTCAGAGCAGCATTTGACGCTGCCTGTGTGGCGATTCGTCAGGCTGCTCAGTCCGACGCCTGTCCTGAGAATGTGCACATCGTCTTCATGACCGATGGCCAGGCCTCCGAGTCTCGTGACGGTCTGGCAGATGAATTTTCGTCTGTTCTCTCCCGTCTCCGCGCCTCTTTGGCTCAGCAGAGCCCCCAGGGTTCGGCTCCCGATATCACCGTCCATGCCGTGGGGTTCTCCAGTGGGTGTGACAAGGTGCTTCTTGAGCAAATTCGGGAAGCAGGGAATCACAGAGGGCAGTACAGGTACGCAGAACCCGGGGATACAGAAGAAGCTCTGTGTGCCCGTCTGACTGGGTTTTTTGAGATGATCGGTGCGCACGGGGGGTGTGATGTGACAGTTGCAAATGCCGTCAGTTCGGGGGTGATGGGGGGAAATGGAGAGGGGGCAGGGAATGCACATCAGAATCAGCAGTGCTGGAGATTTCTGGGTGCTTCCGGGCAGGAGTTGACGGACGGTAACGAGGTCACACTGCAACTCAGAACGAAACCCGATGGCACCGGCACAGCGACCGCGTGGGTTGCCATGCGCACAGATACGCCCGCGTCTGCTGTGCTGCCTGTTGCTATCACTGTGCGAGGTGGGGGGAATCCGTCGGGGGCGGGTGGGGAGGGTGGGGTTGAAGAGAGGGGGCCGCCTGATTACTCGTTGCTGGCTGTTGAAGACACCTCTTTCGCTGCGGTGGATGCAGTGCGTCGTGCGTGGGTGGGTGTCCGAATCCATCGGGTGGCCGACGAGGCAATCGACCTCGTGCGGCGCGGCACAACACCCGCAGGGGAGGGAGCATCAACAGCCCCCTTGCCTGCAGCTGCAGTCCGTCTTGCTGCCTCGTTGCTTGCTAACCGCATCCGAGCAGTTGACTCAGTTGCCTCCGATGCACACGATAGAGTCCCCGCTCTGTTAGAACAGCTGGCAGTGCTGCGGGAGTGGGAGGGGCCACAGAGTGCCTCGGGAGTGAATGTGGGTCGTCTTCAAGACATCTCCTCAGCCTCCGCGTTTTCTTCCGGGAAGGTGCGCGTTGAGGCGCCACGCCCCGAACCCACCACTGGGGCTCCCAGCACCGTGGGCAGAACTGCAGCACCCACACAACGCACAGGCAGAGGCAGGCGCACAGCGGGAGGTTCTGTTTTGACGGTGGATGCACCGGTAGAAGAGGTGTCTGCCAAGATTGACTTGAAGGGAGAGGGACGTTCTCTTCTGCAACAGTCGATTGTCGAATGGGGAATGAAGAAAAATTGTGGGGGGAACGCAAGGAGCGCGCTTGAGGGCTCCTGTCCCGATCCGTCGGGATGGAAAGCGGCCGTGTGCGAGCGTGACTTGGACGGTAACACAGCCGTTCATCTGGCTGCGGCCTTCGGTCAGGCTGACACACTGAAGGCCTTCACCGATGCGGTGGGGCCTTTGCCGAAACGCAAAGTGTTGAGTGCTCGCAACGCCCAAGGCGAGACTCCCCTCACTCTGGCAATCAAGCGTCGGGGGTTTGACAGGACCGTGCGTGTGTTGATCGAAATGGGGGCTCGCATTGACGAGGAGGCGCGGGTTGAGCGTCTCATTCGTTTTGCTCTCAGAGAAGGGTACACTCGTACTGCGAGTATGTTGGAAGAGTTGTCTGTCTCCGGGTCTCTGCTTCTCCCAGAAGCAGATGATGAAGGGGAGGAGGGGGATGAGGGGGTGTCTGGGGGCGTAGGGTCCACCAAGGAAGGCGGGAGTCAAAGTCAGAGTCAGCTTCCACCACTGGAGGTGGACGAATCGATGTCTCTAGCTATGGTCCTCGCGCGTGTTGAGCATGCGAGTGCTGCAGGTCGCCCTGTCGGTTGGGGATCTGTGATGCGATCTGCACTTCGTCACTGTTCGGTCGATCTTCTGCGTCGGGCTGCGAAGGAGATGGGGGAAGAGGGGGCGGCAGAAGAAGCGATGGATCCTGAGTGGGTCTTCACTGACTGCTTTCCAAAAAAACCCGACGCACCTGATACCCAAGAGTGGCTTGATCTTCTCCGGGCTGCCCTCGAGGTTGCCCCCAAAGCAGCCAGCGCCAGACTGGTTTCAACAGAAGACACACTCCTCCACCGCGCAGTCGAAAAAGGGTCCCTTCCGCATTGTGAATTTATTGTCGATAAGGCCGGGGTGTGGGTGGACGAACGAAATCGTTTGGGCAACACCGCTCTGTACGTGGCATGCGCCAAGAAGTACCCTTGTATCGTTGACTATCTGATTGACTCCGGTGCAGATGTGAATGCTGCGAATTTGAAGGTTATGGTACCGATCGGTGTGTCAATTCAAATGGGGACCCTCCGTCTGGTCGAACGGCTCCTGGCAGCGGGAGCGATGATTGACGGCCCCGGCACAGTCACGACTCGAGGAGACACGCTCGTTCACCTTGCAGTGCGTAACAACCAACCCGGTATTCTAGCTTTGCTGCTCGACCAATGCGATCCCGACCAGCTGCTCCAGACAGCTTCTGTCGACGGGTTCAATCCGTTGCAGGCGGCTGTCGAGGGCGACCGCACTGAGTGCCTCTCCCTCCTTCTTGACGCTGCCGAACAACACGCAAAGAGGGGGGTGCCGGGATTCGGAGGGGAAGGGTACATCAACAGTGTGACCGCAGCAGACGGCCCCGTGCTTCCCGGCAGTACCGCAGTGCACCTGGCTGTACACTACGGGCGTCACCGGACCCTCGCGCTTCTCCTGCGCAGAGGCGCCGACGGAAACAGCCAAGCAGGAGCAGCGAAAGACAAAATCACCCCCCTCCACCGCGCTGCGCACTGCAAAGACGCTACCGCAGTGCACCTCCTCGTCTCTCACGGAGTCGACACCACACTGCGAGACGCTTCTGGGCGCACTGCAGGATCGTACGCCAGTGGCGACCCTGCTGTCACTGACGCTCTGTGCGGCCCCACTGTTGTTCCTCTTCGGGCCTTTGCGGTCGGGTACAGCGACGCCGCCACCAATGCGGCCTGTGCAGCTGTGGTGAAGGAGGCAAGAGAGACGGCGGCAGAGCCCGGAATGCTGTCGGTGTTGCGGGTCCTCGACGGACCTCTGGATGACGATGGCAGCACCGCAGTGCAAATCGCAGCTGCACACGGAAATGCCACCGCAGTCGAAGTTCTGGTCGGTCTAGGTGCAGATGTGAAGCGTGAAGATGCGGGAGGTGTGAATGCAGTTGCATGGGCGCAGATGCGAAATTCGCACAGCCTGAAGGATGCGGTTGGGGACGTTCCGGGGTCCCCCCTCCCTTCTGCAGCGCGTGTGGCTGAAGTCAGGAAGCGCAGAGGTGGTGCAGATGCCATGGCTGTTTTCCTTGCTCCCCGCCCGGCCACCCGAAACGTAGAACTCCCAACTCTCCAGTCCTCAATTACTGACAGATTGGTGTTGTTGGGAGAGCAAGGTTCAACGGTGGGGGGGGATGCAGACACGGCCCTCGCGCTACTGCGCAGTTGCTCCGTTCAGACTGCGGCACCGGACCGCGTCCGTCTGGGTCCCTCCGCAGAAGTAATTCCGAAAGAACAGCTGGAGCTGGACATGTGGGTCTCCAAGATCGCCACTGCTCGCGCAGTTGCTAGCGGCGTCACAGAACCTCGCACTGCGTATCTGCTGACACTTCACGCCGCAACTCGGAACGGTTCCTTGCTCCGTTCGTTGAACGACGAGCTTGCAAGCGCACCCCCGAGCGGCCTGATTGCGGACGTTCCCGGAAACCGCCGTTCTCTGGTTGATTTCGGTGCTGTGCTGCGGGATGCCCTTGAGAGTCTTCCGACTGCTGCACAGATGGGGGGGGAGTTGTACATGGCAGCTCCGAGAACCCTTCCGAGATCTGAAGTTGCACCAGGGTGTGTGCTCCGATTGCACGGTTTTGCCTCTGCCGTCCCTGCTTGGCAGTCGGCCGTCGCGGCAGTCGACGCTCTTGCGCGTACGGCAGCGCCTCCGAAATCGGTGTTGCCTGAGTTTGGGGGTGGGAAGGGTGTGGTGTTTGTGATCACGAAGAGTGTGAGTGGGCGTCAAGTTGGAAAGCATGCTTATGGGGATGAGGGGGAGGTTATGTTTCTGCCGGGAACTGCGTTTGTTGTGCGTAACTGGTACAGGGGTGACGTCGTTGCCCTCGGCCAGGCGAACATCAGAGACAGGTCCTACCGTATCGATGACGAAGACGAACTCGCGGCGGTTGCTGCAGGGCGGGGGGGTCTGATTGTTTCCCTCGAGGAGGTTTGATCACGCAGAAGGAAGGGGCATGTAATGAATGAGGTCCGAGAGGGAGGGAGGGGGGAAGTAAGGAAGGGGACAGAGAAGCAGACATAGAAAGAAAAGGCGGGGTGGGGGGGTATCCATTGGGGCACATGCAGGAGGAGGATGTACGTCTAGCTGATTGAATAATATAATGAATGTACCGAGGCGATCGATCGATCGATCGGTGATGATGCAGTGCATTCGTTTTTTTTGTTTTTCGTTGTACGTAGCGTGATTGGGTCTGTTGGCAGGGGGTGCATGCGCGGTGTGTGGGTGCGTACGGGTGTACATGCACGGCGCTGATCGAGTGAATGATTGAGGGAGTGAATGAAAATCGATGCATAGATGAATGTATGTTCAGATTTTCTTCTCTTTGCCTGTACGTATGCAACATTTCCATTGGGGAGGGGTGTATGTTCAGATTTTCTTCTCTTTGCCAGTATGCAATATTTCTATTCTATTGGGGAGCCTGAGCGGTGTATGTTCAGATTTTCTTCTCTTTGCCTGTATGCAATATTTCTATTCTATTGGGGAGCCTGAGGGGTGTATGCTCAGATTTTCTTCTCTTTGCCAGTATGCAATATTTCTATTCTATTGGGGAGCCTGAGGGGTGTATGTTCAGATTTTCTTCTCTTTGCCTGTATGCAATATTTCTATTTTGGGGAGGGGTGGACGGGGTCTGTTTGAGGGTACCGAGGGTTCTGCTTGGTCCATTGAAGGATACTGAATAGATCCTCTTGTGAATCTCGGGATGACTATCCTCGTTTCGACGAACGTGCGTGCACATACACGTGCACGCGCGCATGAATGCAGCGCTTGCGCAGACTGAAGAAACTACCGAAAGGACTCCAGACTCCTGAAAGAAGAAGGTCGCTTGTCAACAATTGAATCGATTGAATGCAGTCTCGTGACATGCAAAGCTTAGAAAGAGGGCGGAAGGCAGTGGGTGCAGCTTAGGGCCGTTCAACCACAACGAGCTCTGGTTGCTCCACATGCATCGTGAGCTTTGCTTGCTCCTAGGCTTGCTCCACATGCATGCAACGTGCGTCACGGTGCGTGTCGTTGCTAGGTGCTAGGCTAGGTGTCGTTGTCTTATAGGTTACATTAAGGATTGCTGGCTGCAGTAAGTGCAAGCAGTGCTGGTTTCTCGTTCAACCCTCTCGAATACATAATTAAATTTTATTTCTAAAACTTAGTTTCTATTCATCAAATTTACAGCGATTGCAATGATGGGGGGCTTTATTTCTATAACGTACATACCACAGTTAGTGCCACAGTTAATTAATAATTCAGACAGACTATATATCTGTTTTACAGGTTATTTAATGGCATATAAAATTAATGCATCATAACCTACGTATGAATCCCTCCCGGGTTACCGTGGGTTATGATTACACCAATTTTACTAGAAATGACAATTTATAGTAGTATGCTTGATTATATTGATCGATTTATACTATTAGCAAACACATAACTTGACTTGTATAACTTGTCAGATATACTAGGGCTACATTAGCTACATCGCCGCTAGCTCGACTTGACTTGACTTGATGCAGTCGCATATATATGCCTATATATATACACCATCGCTAGCCAGACCATGCATAGTACAGGCTTTTATAGGATTATAGGATTACATTGTGTTCGGGGCCGGAGCCCTAGACCTGCGTGCCAGTTGTCTGACATACGCCTTGCACCATATATTCATGCACATTACTCCACACCATGCACACATATATGTAATAACACATCTCATCACGATACATGAATTTCTTGCCTTGCCCTTCAAAACCATTGCTACTGCCGACAAACATGGATGCAGTTGAATTACGGTCCCGGGATAATATTAAGTTATGCTTGATTTTCTCTAACGAAGTATGAGTGAAAGACAGAGTGATAGAGTGTAGGGGTGGAGCGATAACATGCTTCCTCTATTACTTTTGCAACCTTATGCCTACGTGCAGAGCCTGTCTCTCTTGCTCTTTTCATCTGATAAAGCATACCAATCAGATCTTCTACCTTAGAACGCGGCTCTCTGTTTCCTTTCCCTTTCTCTTCTTTGTCATGGACTTCTACGAGCTGTTCGGTAGTCACATCTTGAAAAGCATCCTTAAGTTCCTCTTTATATCTCCCCCACACTCTTCGTCTCATCAAGATTCTAAGGCCGATTCTTACCGGGCGTACCCCAGGGCATTTGTCTAGCGCGACCAGTCGGCATGCCATAAGTGCCTTCACCTGGTCCCACTCGAACACCCTCCTCCCCATTTCTATTGCTAGGTTGGCAAGTTCTTCCCTTAACTCTCTATTCTCCCTCCCTAGGCTCAGGACTGCGGTGCGGAGCTGTGTGCTATCGAATCCAGACGGCCCCGCGCTGCCTTGGAGGCGGCGTGCTATTGCGGCGATGTCCTCCTCAGTGATTAGGAGGGGGGTGAGGGTGGGGAGGCCCTCTCTGGGCATTGCTTCTAGTGCTGCTGCTTGGGGTGTTTTTCCGGGGGGATGTTTGGCTTTCAGGATCTCTGCTACCTGGTAGGTTTGTCCTCTCTTAGTGAAGGTATCTTCCCCGTCCAGGACTCCCCCTTTCTCTCGGCCTGTCAGTATCCATGTTCCCCTCCTCATCTCCCCTGCCTGGATGAAGTTTCGAAATTTCCTCATCTCGGGGAGGCCCGTTGCCTTCTTAAGTTCTTCCCTTTTTGATCGGCTCTTGCTCTCCCCCCTCCTGCTGCTGCTGTAGGCTTTTCTGCTAATTTTGGTTGCCTCCTGAAGGAGGGTTTCTCTTCCCTTCTCCCCCTGCTCTCACAAATCTAGCCTGCTCTTGATGGTCTCCCGTACCTTCTTTACCTTTTTGATATGGGGGTCTTTCCGGAGGGTAAGGTCTAGCATCAGCAGGAGGCTCAACGCTTCGCTTGGGTTGTTCCCGCTCTAATCCCTGCAATTAGGGATTGCGTCAGCCGTACTAGCCTCCTCCCTGTGCCCTTTTTGGGGAATGCGTACTGCCCGCTGGGGTGTAGACGCTGTGCACGCCTCCACTCTCTCTCTCACCTTCCCTGAGCGAGGGTGGGCTTCCCTCCTGGCTCCCTGGGGGCCCCGTAGGCTGCCTCCATGAGGCGGTTGGCCTCCTCTCTTGCCAGGGGGCGCTTTTCCTCCTCAGCCGCTCGTATGCATGCGTTCGCCTCACTTTCCTTCTCTCTCAGTGGTCGATCGTGTAAGGCCTCACGTGGGGGGCCCCTTTGGTCTTCTCCTGCTGCTGTTTGGCTGCACGGAGGGCCTCGGCTGTCTTCTTTTGCTGCTGTTCGGCTGCGTGGGGAGCCTCGGCCGTCTTCTCTTGCTGCTGTTTGGCTATGCGGGGGGCCTTGGCCATCTCCGCCTGCTGCTGTTTGGCTGTGTGGGGGGCCTCGGCTGTCTTCTCCTGCTGCTGTTTGGCTGCGCGGGGGGGCTTGGCCGCCTTCTCCTGCTGCTATTTGGCTGCACGTGAGGCCTTGGCCGTCTTCTCCTGCTGCTGTTTGGCTGCGCGGGGGGCCTCGATCGTCTTCTCCTGCTGCTGTTTGGCTGTGTGGAGGGCCTCTGCCGTCTTTTTCTGCTGCTGTTTGGCTGCGCAGGGGGCCTTGGCCGTCTTTTCCTGCTGCTATTTGGCTGCGCGGGGGGCCTTGGCCGTCTTCTCCTGCTGATGTTTGGCTGTGCGGGGGGCCTTGGCCGTCTTCTTCTGCTGTGGCCTCTTGACAGATGCGGTTCACCCTGACTAGCGCCTCGCCGTATGCCTGCCAGGGCCCCCCCCCCTGCTGGTTGCTCCTCCTCACTTTCGTATGGAGGAAGCGCTGAGAGAGATTCTGATCTGGGCAGAAGTTGCGGACCAGACATACGATGACCTTCGCCCCCTTTCCTTGGCTGAAGTGAAAGGTCCATGTGATAGCTTCATGGCCCTCTGGTGGTCTGGCGCCGCCGAAGCGGAGTTGTTTGAAGAACTCCCGCCCCCTGCTGGTTTCTTCTATGGGCTGCCAGCCAGGCACTGGCTTCTGTGTGTCTCCATTTCCTCCCCATAGGTGGAGCTCGATTTGCTTTTTGCTGACGTTGAGGACCCTTCCTAAGTATTTCCCCCCCCCTTCGTTGGCTCTGGCAGTTACTACTACCACGTTCCCTTCTTGCGGGGGCCTTTTGGGTGGGGGGTCCTGGCCCATGGCTGTGGGGAAGAGTGCTGCGGAGGAGGAGGAGGAGGAAGAGGAAGAAGAGGAGGAGGAAGAGGAGGAGGAGGAGGAGGAACTTCAAGAGGAGGAAGAAGAGGAGGAGGAAGAGGAGGAGGAAGAGGAGGAGGAAGAGGAGGAAGAGGAGGAGGACGAGGAGGAGGAGGAGGAAGAGGAGGAGGAAGAGGAGGAGGGAGAGGAGGAGGAGGAACTAGCGGGAGAGGAGGACAAGGGGTCTGAGCCGCCCCCCTCCCCTTCGTTGCTTCGGGCTTTGTCTCCTGGTCCGGGGCCCCGGGGTAGGGGAGCGCTTGGCGGTGGAGGAGGGGTGTCTAGTGGAGTGTTGTGGAGGTTCTGACATGTTCTTGCGCCGGGGGGGTAGGCTCGGGTGTCTGCTGGAGCTTGGAGGGGGCAGATGTGACCGTTTGTGCTGCACGGTCTCCCTTGCCAGACACATTAGCACGAGGTGCACCTTCCCCCCAACCTATGGCATGCACAGCATTCGTTCGCCCTCGCCTTTTGTGAGTTCCGGGGTGGGAAGGTGGGTGTTTTGGTGCTGTGTTTGGCTGTTGTGTCTTCATCTTCGCTGTCCAAATGCTCTGAGTCTACCAGATCAGGGGGTTCGTCATCCTCTTCCTCTTTCTCCCTTTCCCCGCCGCCCCGCCTCTCCTTCCATGTCCTTTTAAGGCGCCTCTCACGGACTTTCTTGTCCGCTACCTATTTATGCCTCTCGAAGGGGTCCGTTGGGGCTTTGTCCGGCACTCCCAAGTACTCCTTTGGGGGGGTGGGGGTCTCGGCTGGTGTATCGCTGAGGCTTTCGGGGGTTTGCGTATGTGTGTGTGTGTATGGGGTTGTGTATGTGGAGTGAGTGTCTGTGGGGGTGCTGGTGGTTGGAATGGGGCTGCCTCTGGGGGGTTGCTGAGGCTTTCTGGGGTCTGTGGGTGTATGTGCGTATATGTGCATGTATGTGGAGTGGGTGTCTGCGAGGGTTCTGGTGGTTGGAAGGGGGCTGTCTCTGGGGTGTCGCTGAGGCTTTCTGGGGTCTGTGGGTGTGTGTGCTTATGTGTGTATGTGTGTGTGTATGCAGGGTGGGTGGCTTCAGGGGTTCTAGTGGTTAGAGGGGGGCTGCCTCTGGGGTGTCGCTGAGGCTTTCTGGGGTCTGTGGGTATGTATGCGTGTATGTGTGTGTATGCGGGGTGGGTGGCTTCGGGGGTTCTAGTCGTTAGAAGGGGGCTGCCTCTAGGGTGTTGCTGAGGCTTTCTGGGGTCTGTGGGTGTGTTTGCGTGTGTGTATGTGTATGTGGGGTGGGTGGCTTCGGGGGTTCTGGTGGTTAGAAGGGGGCTGCCTCTGGGGTGTCGCTGAGGCTTTCTAGGGTCTGTGGGTGTGTATGCGTGTGTGTGCATATATGCAGGGTGGGTGGCTTCAGGTGTTCTGGTGGTTGGAAGGGGGCTGCCTCTGATGTGTCACTGAGGCTTTCTGGGGTCTGTAGGTGTATGTGCTTGTGTGTGTATGTGTGGGTAGGATGGGTTTCTTCGGGGGTGCGGCGGCCGGTTGGAAGGGGGCTGCATCAGGGTTCAGTGAGGAGCACGTCGGGGACTGGGTGGAGGGCATGTTGCGGGAGGGGGGGGGGTTTGCTGTCTGTGCAAGTGCGGGATGGGGTGAGGTCCTCATAGGAGTGGGGTTAGGGAGGAGTCCTGGGTCCAGACTGAGTATTCGCAGGGCGGGCAGCTGTAGTGGGAGGGCGTTGTGGATGGTGGTGCTCGGTGGTGGGAGGCGGCGGTGGGGGTGTGTATGAGGGGGGAAGGAGAAAGGGCAGCATCTGGTGGTCCTGCGGTCTTCAGGTTCGTCAAAGTCTCTGTTGTCCCATAGGTCTCTTTCCTCGGGGGGGGGGGAAGGGGGTCGGAGGGGGAGAGGGTCTGAGTTTTATCTGGGGACGCTCGCTTTGTCGAATCTCCATCTCCTGGGTGGTGGTGGGGTTGGGGGGGTCCTGGTGAGTTGTGAGGAGGGTGTGGCGGTGCCTATGTGAAAACGTTCTGGTGTGTGGTTAGGGGATGCGGGGGGCCGCGGTTGGGGTTGGATGTGGATGTGTCTTTGGATGGGTGTGAGGGGACCTTCCCCCGTCTGCCTGGGGGAGGGTCCGGCCTTGGGTTGGCCCCCCTCCCCCGCCGCACAACAATCCCCCAGAGGCACACGCACCCCCCCCTCCTGCTTGCGGGGGGAGGAAGGGCCGGCCGCCGTGTCACAGACGTTTGGGCCCCCCTCCCCCCCAGCCGTGTCATAGGCATTCAGTTGTTCGCTTGGCCGTCGGACTCCCCTCCTGCTGTCTTCCTGTTGCTGGCTGTTTCTTTCTGTGTCTTGCTGTCGCTTGGTGTGTCTGTCTACATCTGTCTGAATCTGCGTCTCTCTGTGTCTGTCTGTGTCTGTCTGCGTCTATCTTTTAATATCTATTTGTGGCTGCCTGCGTCTGTCTGTATCTGCCTGTAGCTGTCTGTATCCGCTTCCGGCTTTCTCTATCTCTCTGTCGCTGTCTGTGGCTGTCTGCGTCTGTCTTGTCCTGCCGTCTTTTGCCTGTCTCCGTCTGCGCCTGCACTGCGGCTGCTCTGGTCTGCCTTTTTGCTTCGACGACTGTCCACGTTTGGCTTTCTGTCTGTCTGTCTGTGCCTGCTTGTGTATCTGTCTGTTCTTGAATCTAAGCTAAGGGTGCCTGAGAAGAGAAGGGAGGGGAATAGGAGGAGGAAGAGGAGGAGGAGGAAGGGGAAGAGGACGAGGAAGAGGAAGATGAAGAGGAAGCGGGGGAAAGAGAGGAAGATGAGTCAGAACAAGCAGGAGGCGCAGGGCCTGGCGTCTCCGACAGCGAATTCTCGATCCCTTTCTGGAGGGCCTCATCATCCGTCAACCCCACATTGGATGTGAGGTCGGCTCCGGCTGGGCTGACACTTAGTCGGCATACTATTGGGGTGATGGATGGCCTTGCCTGCCTGTCTGCTCGCTGGTCATCGGGGGGAGTTGTGCGGATGGCTGCCCCTACCATCTTTTTGACTATCTGTGGCGTCTGGGGCTGTGCGGGCTACCTCGGGTGCGGGTTCTCTCCCCTCCTCCATCTGGCTCTCCACTCTTCCCTCTCCTGGATTTCCTTTTCTGCCTCCTCTTCCCATTCTCTGCGGGTTGCTGTCTTGACTCGCGCTCGGCGTTCCCTAGCCTGTCTGATTGGGTCAGCCATCCCTCGTCGCAGCCCAGAGGGTCCAAAAGGTCCTTGAATCGGAAGGGGGAGGATTGGTGGTGTCTTGGGCGGGGGGGTTGGAAGGGTGCGGACGTTTACCGTAATGAAGCTAGAGCTGGGTGGCGGCTGCCTTCGTTGCTCCGCCCTTCACTCCCTCGCTTCCTTCTTCACCTTTCCAACCGCTTTCGTGTGTCCTTTCCTCTCCTCCTCCCACCATTGCGCCCTTTTGATTCGGCCCTGCTCCACCCGGGGTAGGTCTGTCTGGCATGCGTTTGCGGCCAGTGCTGCGGCGTCCATCCACCTCCTCTCCTTCTCTTTATCCCTCCCCACCGGTCTCCACGCGTACACTGTGGCTGGCTGGCTGGGTGGAGAGAGCCCAGCTGTTGTCGCTTCCTACGCCCTCCCTGCCGTGGGAAGGGCAGGGTAGTTTTTGTCCATCTCGTCGGGGGGCCCATCTGGCTGAGAGGTGGACCTGCAGAGGGATGTACACGGTGTTTTAAGGGATCTGACTTTTCTAACTTTTTCCCGCCTGAAAATATGATGATCGAGGTTTTTATTATGGATGCCGCGTCCCCATATATACCTGAAAATGTAGTCTAAAGCACACTTTCCGCAGGCCCCAACAAAGCGCTAAACACTTAAAAAAAAAAAATGATACTTAATTAAGTAACTCAAACGGCGCCACAAACCGTATACCTCTCTAATTATTGGCAAATTTATTGCTGCAAACTCAGGTTTAAAAGGCATGGGCTAGCTGCACAGCCCGTAACACGGGCTTTATACCTGGCTGGAGCGTACTGGAGCGCGGGAGGGCCTGAAATATAAAATCCCTAGTAAAATGCTATCTTATATCCTATTCTATAGATAGAAACTCATATAGTTTTATATACTCATATACTAGTAGCATGTCCCAGGATCCTACTATATCATGACGTGTACGAGCAGCCTAGTGAGCCGTAAGTAAAATAGCCGCCGCACACAGTGCAGTGTTTCAAATTGAAGTTGACTCTTGACCCGGCTTTATTCCCAAATGAGTGATCTTTCTAACAGGCTTTATTACCCCAACTAATTTTACGGCTTCAAGAGCTTAATCGTGCCGTCGAGACCCCAGGAGGCGACCAACGGAAGGTTCGGATGGTGCGCGAGACCGATGGCGTCTTTCTCGTGGACCTGCACAGACGAACATACAGGCAGACGCATGCAGACTCGAGAGAGGTGGGCCAAGTCAAGCAACCAACCATCCAATGGATCAATCGATTGACCAAATCAGACGAGAAATCCAAGCGGTCAATCAATCGGTCAATCGATCAGAAAGACGCAAACGTCGATAGACAGCGAAGAAGAAACAAAAGCCGCATCCTTCATTCAAGTGACGACGGGCCCAGAGAAGGCGCGTGAGGAAGGGAGAGAGAGGGTACCAGATGGCGGCACAGGCAGGCTTCCTCGTCCTTTCTTGCGGTCGTCTGTCTCACTTCTCGCTACCTCTCTTGCTCTCCCTTCCTCCCTCCCTCCTTCCCTCCCTCCCTCGCTCTCTCTCTCTCTCTATCTATCTTTCCCGCCTTCCTTCATTCGACGCACCTCCATCAAGTGTTCCAATTTTCCCGTGGACGCTGCGAAGGTGTACATCCTGTTGTCCTCTGCAGCGACGTAGAGCCACTCTCCTCGAGGGGAGACTGCAAGGAGGCAGCAGAGATGGCAGGAAAGCTTGGACAGACCAGGCCAGACAAGGAGAAGGAAAACACCATGCAGGAATTGTGCAAACAAAATGACGACCACAACGCTTGCAAGGTACAAGAGAGAATCCGGAAAGGCCCACGTGGACATTCTCTTTAACGGAAGACTGCACAGAGACCGAAGAGAAGAAAAAGGACGAAGAAAGGGGCAAGAGCGAAAAGAGTTCTTCTCCACCGACCGCCTCATCCATCCATTCATCCTATTATATTTTTTTGAAGCGCCCCCACTTCCCCCCCCTGTCACCGCATGCATCAGACCTCTCGCCCACCCACCGATGCCCGCGATGAAGTCCCCGCCCTCTCGCTTTCCTGAAGACAGAAAGGAGGGAAGAGGCAGGCATGTGGACAGGCAGGCAGACAAGCGGGTAGGCAGGCAGGTAGGGGATCTCCATTGTCCGTCCAACTAAAGAAATGATGAACGGGGGGAAAGGAAGGAAGGAAGGAAAAAAGGGACGGACGAAGTTCGATTGTTGGAAGAGGATGGGAACCGGAAAAAGCAAGAAAGAAAAGGGGGTGTCGCTGAGTCGGGAAACAGCCAGGACAAGAACGAAGGAGAGACTGTAATTAATGCACAGACAGAAGCCCAGACAGACGGAGAGTCGCAAAGCCAGGCAAAGGAAAAGGATCACGAATGGATGTTTATTTATGAGTCCTCTCTGTCTTTTTAGAGATGCCGATTGAGAAACGCTACATACATACAGTCAGTCTCTTTGTTTGTTTGTTTGTTTGTTTGTTTGTTTGATTGCCTGTTTGTGATTCCCTCCTTAATTCCCCCAACCAACCAACCAACCTGTGGACATGGTCTTTACCACCTGGCCCTGTATGGTCATCTGATACAGAGTGCTACTCTTCGTCACCACGTAAATCAAATCGTGAGACTGCAACACAAAAGCCAGCCAGCCACCAAGGCCGCCAAGCAAAGTAAAAAAAGGGGGGGGGGGCAGCACATGTTAGAGACGCACTCAACACACACCTTTCTGACCTCTACCGACAGCTACACGAAAGACGGTGCAGAGAAAAAAAGCTTCACCAACGCGAAGAAGAAGAAGAAGGTCAGATACCGGAAACCAACATGCTCTGCTACCCTCTGTCCACCCCAACCCACATAAATGAGCACCCAATCAGCGTCTCTTTTTTTCCCTGCCAAAACACTCCATATCCTCTCCTTGTCGAAATTCGTGACGCGATCTCTCTCTCTCCCTCGATCGGTCGACGCGCACATGCAGTGAATGAACACGATGCAGGAAAGGATTTTGGTTTGATGCCAGATTCTCCTTTCCTCGCTCGGCAACTCTGCCTGCCTGCCTGCCTGCCTGCCTGCTTGCTTGACTGTCGGCCCTGATCAGCTCTGACTGAAGCCGGCGATAGAAAGAGAAAAACAGTGAAGAAAGCAGAGCCGGAGAGAGCAATCTGTCGGTCCCGTTCTGCTCCTCCCTTCCTTCCTCCATTAACTGTTGGACTGACTGACCTTCGGCACAAGGAATACGGCCGAGACGGCAGGCGTGCTGGTGCTCTCGTTGATGTGCGGAGGGGGAGGGGGTGTCATCGTGTTCAGACACTCACACGTTTTGGAGTCCCAAACCTGAATGGAAGTTTGTTTGCGTGCACAGGGGGGGGGCAGCCAACGTGAGGCCGAGGTCGGATGGGGTGGTGGAACTGGAGAGAGCTCTGGAGGGAGGAAGGAAGGAAAGGAGGGAGGGAGGAAGGAAGGGGCGAAGGAGGGAGGGGGGCAGGGATGGAGGACGGAAGAAGGGAGACTGCTGGACGGACATGAAGGGATTTGGGGACATTTGGTGACAAGAAGAGGGAGCGATCCCATAGAAGCAAAATCAGAATGGATGGTGGAGGCCGACAATCCCCCCGACGCATGCCTAGAAAGAGAGAGAGAGATCGCGGCTTTCTTTCTCGTTCTCTTACCTTCACTGTGCCGTCATTCGACCCTGAGATCACCCTGTTGCCGTCAGCTGCACACACACACACACACACACATACACGCACACACACACACACACACACACACACACACACGCACACAAACACACACACACACGCACGCAAACACACACACACTCTCTCTCTCTCTCTCAGAGAGAGAGAGAGAGAGAAGCTGCTCGCCGACGGACGGACCTACCTGAGTACACCGCACACTGGACGATCGAAGCGTGGCCTCTGAACTCCTTCATAGTCTTTCCACTCCTCAGCCCGTGAACTCGCAGCGTCTGGTCGAAAGAACCCGACAGCACGTTGGTCGTCTCTCGAGAGAAGCACACCGTTGTGATCGCCTGGTCGTGAACGTTCGTGAACCGACGCACGCACTCCCCGGTGCTGACTCTCCAGATCTGCACAGACAGACAAACAGACAGACAGACAGACAGACAGACAGAAGTGTGCATGCATGGTGAGAAGGGGAAAATGTGGTGATGTGAGAGGAAGCGTTCTAGCTGAACTCTATGCGCGTGGGTTTATTGTTCTGGTTGACTCCCCCTCCTTAGCCATCAAAGCACTTTCTGTAAGCCTCGATGAGTGAATACCAGAAATCAAGCCGTCCTCTTCCGATCGGATTCTCAAAGAATCATGTTGCGCTGTATGACGTCACGTAAACAGCTGCGGCTTGCTGCGTCAGCATGTCTCTCCCTCTCTCCCTCCTTTTCTCTCCCTCCCTCCCTGGGTGGAAAGACCAAGACCGTTTGTTGATTTGGACCTGCCTTGATGTTCGCGTCTTGATCTCCACTCGCCAAAAGCTCCGAGTCCCGAGAGAAGGCCAAAGCGAGCACCGCTTTGGAGTGCATCATGAACTTTCCCTCTTGTTGGAAAGAGAGGTCCTTGCGCAGGGTGCCGGAGACGGCATCCCAGACCTCAACGAAACCGTCGGAGGATCTGAAGGGAGGAGACGGAAAGGAGAGAAAGTAAAGCTTGACTGGAGTGCATTCACAGGACAGTGTTGCATCATCATCACATCACACAACACAACACACGCAGGTAGGATCTAGAAAACTAGACCTACCTGACTGAGACTGCTCGAGGGTCTGAAAAGAAAAAGAAAACAGGAAGAGGGTGCTCGAGGGTCTGAAAAGAAAAAGAAAACAGGAAGAGGGTGCAAAACCTCCGTCCAAAGAGACAAGAGAGAAAGCTTTTTTTGGCTTTCACGCAGTGAAGAAAAAACAGACCCTTACCGCAGCTCAAACGGGTGGATGGCGGGAACACACCGATAGATAAGATAGATAGATAGATAGATAGAAAGAATATCATATGTGCATGAACGGAGAGAGGGAGATGATGGGATGGGATGAGCGACGGGGGCAAGACAGGAGAGAAGAGGAGAGGAAGGACAGTTGTATGAAGGTCCACAAGAAAAGGAAGAAAGAACGCAATGCAACAAAGAGACGCCTCACAGACGAGAGGACGAGGCGTCACCAGACGACAACAAAAAAGAGAAGAAAGAAAAAGAGAAGACCAAGAACGCGCACACAAACACATCCACTTTTTCATTTCATGGAGTACATTTCATTGCATCAAGACTCTTGGCCGTGACTACTCTTGTTTTTTCTTCATTTCTCTCTCTTCTCTGAATTCCTCCAAACACCCAAGCAAACAGAGTCACACATACCCCCCGCCCTGCCTGACTGACTGACCGACCGACCCGGTGACAAGGAACTGTCCGTCCGGAGAGAAGACCACGGCCTCCGCGTGCTGTTTTCCCTGCATGGTGATTTTGGTGGTGATCGTGGTCACATTCTCCTCCGCCAATTGGGCCTCGTCCGGGGCGGCACCTGTAGGGAGGGAGCGGGGGTTGAGACAGAGGGTGAAGCAAATCTCTTCGTGTATGTATGCGGAAAACTTCACAGAGGCTCCGAAGGAAAGAGGGAAGGTAAGAGAAAGAAAAAAGACACACGTTGCCTCTCTCTGAGGCTCTTCTCTCTGAAGTTTCCCTTCCCTCCTGACATCCTCCTGTATTCTCTTCTTAATTTCGAAACGAAACGGCAGAGATCCCAGAAGGGGGGGGCGGCATGCAGAGGGGAGGGCATGGCTGGGGGGTGGACTGGCTGACCTCTGAATAGGTCGTACTTGGCCGTTTTCGGCATCATGCCTGCATGCATACAGGAAGAAAGGAGAGGAGAGAGGAGAGGCACAATCAGAGAAGGGCGAAAGAAGAAAGAAAAAAACCAGAGGAACAACAGAAAGAACGCGAAGCGACCCGTTCGACGGAGAGAAGCACGAGAGAGAGAGAGAGAGAGAGAGAGAGAGAGAGATCAAAGGAGGGAGGCTTGTTTGTTTGTCTTCGTGAAGAAAGAAAGACGGGAAAACCGCGCACTAAAATAGAGCGCAGGAATTCTCCCAAGAACTCGTGTTTAAGTTGAGCCATGGAAACAAGTCAGTCTCATGCAATCAATCAAAACGAAGCGAACCAAAGTATTATTAATCATAGGTCTGTCCTCCCTCCCTCCTTCCCTGCCTGTCTCTCTGCATCTCTCTCTCTCTAACACAGAGAGGAGAGGAGAGGCGGTCCGGGGGAGGGAAAGAAAGGAAAAGAGAAAGATGGACGCAGAAAGACAGACAGACACCGTCAAGCATCAAGGAAGAGACAGACGTCCTCTGAGAACGCACGGGGCGCCCCTTCCCTTCCCTTCCCTTCCCTTCCTTTCCTCCTTGTGAACGCCGCTGAAAGAGAGGAACGCAAACCAAATGCGGAGCCCTCAGCGAGAAAGAGAAAAAGCAACCCTTTATTTCCAGAAGCTCTTGAACACAAAAGAACGAGAGAGAAAAACCTACCCACCCACTTACCGACCTGTACCAGTCTGCCACTTGACCGCCTGTCCAATCAGAGACAGAAGTCTAGAGGGGGGTGCCTCGTCAACTTCCTCTACAAGGGCTGCATGCATGCAACCGCCATGCAGCCCCCAGGGCCGGATATTTGAAAACAAACAAACAAACAAAAAGAGTTGAAAGAATTTGGTCACTTGATCATACTGCGAATTTCTACCGCTTCCTTCAGGATTCTATGGCATCTCGTCGGGCCTCCACCAGAGTTCATCGCGCAACCGGAGCACCCATGCAACCGCACCCCTTCACCCCACTTCAATCACACACAGCCACACACGCAAAGAAACAGAGAGAGAGAGAGAGAGAGAGAGAGAGACAGAAGAAAAGAGAGAGAGAGAGACAGAAGAGAGAGAAATACAATAGCAGACTCCCACAGCCACCCCCCCACGCACCTTGTGCGATGGCGCCTCGTCGTTTGTCCTTTGGCATTCCCTCATAGAGCTGCAGAGAAGAGAAGCGAATTGCTTGCATTTAATTTACATAAAGAATTCTGTATGAAAGTAAAGGCATTCCCTCATAGAGCTGCAGGGAAGAGAAGAGAAGAGAACGCAAAAGAAGGTGAGAGAAGCGGAGAGTTCAGAAGAGAGGGGGAAACAAAGAGAAAAGAAAGCCTCTTCTTAACATTCTCTCTGCAGAGGCGAGGGAGTTCCCGTTTCACAGAAGGTCAGACAGCTGGACAAGGCCATCCATCGGACACGCTCACACATGGACAGACAGACACACAGATAGGCATCACGACTTCTTTCCTCACTCCTTTCCGTCTTTCTTTCCTTCCCTTTTTCCTTACACGCAACAAAACAAGAAAAGAAAGGACAATTCACACAGACCATCAAAGACACAACAGGCAACCTGACAAAGCCAACCAAAGGGGGCACGAAGGAGGGAGGCAAACTTCAGTGCCCATTGCGTCTGTTCCCCCGATGAGTCAGTTTTGCGTAATCACTGGAAGTCACAATCAGCTCATCACTTCCACCAGACAAAGCACACACACAGACTGTACGCTTCTTTCCTTCCCTCAGACAAACAGACGCAGAGAGATAAGAGAGAGAGTCGGCCAAAACATCCCCCCCCCCAACGAGCGAGCGCACCTCCCGGGGGTCTGGGATTGAAGTCTTTGCCGCAAGTCTTTCTAGTCTCTTGAATCGGTCGTTCTGCTGTTCCCTCATCTTCTGCAGAGGCGCTGTCTCACGAAGCATCTGGGCGGCCACTTCGGACTCCCGCAATTCGAGGAGCTCTAGGACCACCTGCACAGGGGGTGGCAAGGGAGTGGATGGGGGGGAAATCCTACGCATACAGAGAACCTTGTGCCTGGTGAGAGTGATAGAGTGCGCACTTGAAACAAAGAAACGCACAGTCACAGAACGTACACAGACATACGGACACGCGTTCACGCAGAGAGAGGAAGGAAGGAAGGAAGGAAGGAAGGAAGAGAGAGAGGGAGAGAGATCACAAAGGATTCCAGTGGTGCAGAGAGAGCAGGCGAGGCGACCTTTCTTTCTTCTTTCCTTCGACCCACTGCATTGCTTGCAAGAATTGAGTTGAAACCGCTCAAGCACTCGCGTACCTCCTCATAGAGGTCGAAGATCGTGGACTGTCTGAGGGACATCGTGGAGGCTAACTGGAGCACGATGTCCCATCTCCCATGGTTCACGTCTGAGAGGAACTGCTCAATTGAGTCGACTGTATTCAGGGAAACGTTCGATTCCTCCTGCATGTACCAAGAAGAAGAAGAACGAGGAGAAGAAGGAGAAGCAGACAGTGTAGAAGAGAAGCCTACATTGCGACGAATTTCGATTCACTGAGGGTGCGCGGCTCGTGGCAGTGTCCGCTCGACGCTCTCTGCAAAGGATCCTCTTGGGATGTGACGTGGGCAGACCAACTGAAATTAGGGATTATTATGGTTCCAGGTATAAGACAAACATAATGCGGGCGGGCACACAGAGCATCCATCCCGCTTCGGTCTGCCATGCCGATAGGGAAATAGCATCTTGCATCTTCCTGCCTTTCCTTCCAAACGCATACTCCCAGCCTCTCTGTCGGCCTGTCTGTCTGACCCTACCTGCAGAATTTGTACCGTCCTCTGCAGTCCGTTCTCCTTGCAGAATTGCAGAACGAGTTTAATCACGCTGCACCGAGCGGGACAGACAGACAGACAGAGAGCAGATAGACACAGAAGCACACACGCAGGAATAGCGTTTGTCTTGGTTTGTTAATCAAACAGATGGATGGATGGATGGATGGATGGATGGATGGAGGGAAAGAAGCAAAACTCTCACGCAAAGAGAACGCCTGACGGAACGCTGATCTAATTAGAGAGACTCACTCAGACGAGTCGATTTCAACCCGCGAGCTCATTGCTGCTACAGCTCAGTGGGAGCACTGCAATCACGTTCGGGGCTGCACGCACTGTCTCGTGGTGGAACAGAGAAAGAGAGAAAGAGAGTCTCTCACTAGCTGCCCAAGGCCGGTCGGAAGGAGACGTCGTGTGACACAACCCCGAAGATCGACAACAACACAAACAGAGCCTGTCGAGTTACAACGCGATAACCATAGGCGTTCCTCTCCACAAGAAAATGCTTGATCTCGGCCAATCTCGGCCACAGCTCTCAAAGAAGTAATAAGAAGCATGGCCGTTGAAAATTCAGAGACGGCAAGGCCAATTATTGTGGTGTATTTTGGGCCGGGGTCGCTGCCGCGCGCTCTTCAGCCCGGCCCGGCCGAACGCGGCCTCGGGTCCGTGGATAGCCGAATATTAAATCGCCGAGACGTGTCTGAATAGACATTCGTCTGACCTTTATATATTTCGAAATCATATGCAGAGATCGACTCATATAATTGATCGAGTGCAACTTTTGCTGCAGGAATTTGAGACTTCTTCACACAGGCGCCAATGAGCACTCGAGTACGGTTGTATGTACATTGTTGAGACCAAAGAATCCATTCGAGAAAATGATCTAATCCCTGTCATCCATTCTCTGAGTTTCAGTCGAGTCGTTCTTGCTCCTACCTGATCGAGGGAGATGGAGAACTGCCTCTTCGGCTGCTGCACGAACCCGACCATGGTACAGGGACCTCCACCGAAGGAGCGTAGTTCGGCCACAGATCCGCTCCACCCGGCTTTTCTTGAGATTCCCTCTGTTGAAGGGCAATTGGGTTTCTCAATGTGTCCAGGGAGGAACAAACTGAAAATGCAACACACGTGGAGACGGAGCTTGGCTGCTGACGTGACTGTGTTGAAGGAGCAGTACAATGTAAATACAGTGGTGACTTTGATGCAAGAACAGGAAATCGAGAAGGACGTGTTGGGGAATCTGGCAGTTCAGGTGAAGTCGCGCGATATGCAGCACATAGCGTACGGAATTCGGGATAAATGGCTACCGCCTTCATCCGAGTCTTTCAGCCAATTGTGCCACACAGTCGCCGCCCAAGTGAAGGAAGGCAAGACAGTCTTGGTGCATTGTAACGGCGGGAAGGGCCGGTCTGCCATGACCTGTGCGTGCATCTACATTGTGTTGACAGGGGCGTCCAGTACTGACGCTCTTAAGGCGGTGCGAACTGCGTGCCCGGACTGTTTCAAGAACCCGCTGCAACAGCTGTACATGTGGAGCATACGGAGTCGCCTTGTTGTGCCCCCAGAAACGGCACCACCCGAGGAGACGGCAGAGGAGCCTCTGGTTGTTCCGAGACAGACGACAGAACAACCGAGCGTCGAGGATGAGTCATAGCAGCGTGCGTCGGCCGAGCAGGCTGAAATTCCCCGTCTCGGGAGCTGTTCGGTGTCCAGTTCTGGCACGGAAACGTAACGCCATGGTTGGGTGTTCTTCTGGGCCTGTATTGTAATTATATGTGCAAGGAGGGGGGACTCTTCGGCGAAGCTGTCACGGTGTATGGTTGAAGTCTTTTGTTGGAGCATGCATGCATGCATGCATGACGTACGGACTGCTTCTCTTTGAAGAAGCCTCGGGTGATCGACTCGGAGGAGAGTGCTGCAGTTGTCCGGAATGCTGTGGAAATCGTAAGCGTTTTGTGTAAGTGTGCATGTGCTCCTGAATTGGCCTAGGAATTAGTATAGTCCTCTTTAATGATCGATCTCTAGAATGATCTAGAGAATGATCCAGATATTAAATAATAATTCGCTGATGACACTATAATTTGTATTCAATATACTGCTGGTAGCTAGCCGCACCTGGCGCACCATGCATAGTGACTGCATGCTAGTACAGTGCCAGCAGTTTGATAGGCCGTACCCTATTGTATCAAGTACGTATTGTATTTAGGAAAAAGTCTACAGAAAAAAGTAGATGAATTATAAATGAATTGGATATCTAAAGGTTATACTTAAAATGTTTTTCAAACCATAAAAGTAACTGTTTAGTAACAAAAGGTCAGGTAAAAGGCTGGTTATTGAAACACTTTTAGAAGGACTTTCTCTATTGATCAATGATCAATTTTTGGCATTATATACTGCATATTGATCTGGCCCTGGGCGGCTCTGGGGCCCAAGATAAACGCTTTTAGCTAGGCTTCTAGAAACTTTTAAAACTGCTACCTCTCATTGGGGCTATCCAAATCTGCGGATAACAGTTTTGACCGAAGTGCCATAAAACGATTACTATAGCCTAGACTATAGCTGCATTAATGTTTGCTGTTGGACCTCTCTTTTCTTTCTTCTGCGTTGTAGTGTCTTCCTTTCGGGTACCTAACGGCTCTTTTGGGGCTCCAGGCTCCTGGACATCTAGCTCCCCCCTCAACCGCCTGGGGATTGAGGGCGGTATCCGGTATATATTCGGCGGAGTCGGTTGGGCTTAAGACGTAGCCCACCATGCCCCCCCCCCTATGACGCGCATGCCATCGTCATCCATATCTAAAGCTTGCTGGATACTTCTAGCATTTGGCAGGGAAAAATTGTTATTTTCTAGGATGCCCTGCTATATTGCCTTAATCAATACTTCAAACCAAAAGCTCCAATCTCTGGAGAGACATGTTCCTCCATCAAAGCTGCTGGTCTTTCATCTAACTCACTTCACCTGATAGCAGTACCCTCTTCCACAAACATCTCGGTCCAAAATCTTTTCTACTTCACATCCTAATACTAGTCCTAACACCATACTACCCCTCACTTCTCTTCCTTTCTTCTTCTTCAGAATATATGCATATATCTGGGTAGACTGGGGGATTGGGTTGTCTTTGTGTGCTTTCCATTGATGCACCCGGCATCCCCACTCACTTGCAAAGGTTCGTGTGCAGAGAGAGCATTGGAACGCCCCCGTGACCCCCTTTAGAAGTCGTTTCCTGCTTGAGGCATCTTTGAAAGCATTGCACACGGTTGCCAATAGTCTTCAAGAATAGAGAAGGGGGTATAAAGCTCAGGATAGTCCTTTTCTAAGCAAGTTCCTTGATTTTGTTTGGCCTCCCAGGCGGGAAAAGGCTGAGTAGCAACTTGTAAGTGGGTGGTATCTCTTGCTCCTCCTGAAGAGAAACGAATGTCGTTAGTTTAAATTTTCTCAAAGTAACCCTTAGCACCCCCGGGTTGCTAGTTTTTGGTCGACTCAGTGTAGCCCCTCTTAGTGAACTTTAATGCATATGTGTACAGACTGCGATCTACCATTAGAACACAATCGCTGCTGAGTTTATAGTTAACCTCATCATCATCATCAGCAGCAGCAGCAGCAGCTAAAATCTCTCTAGGCACGTACTCTAACATGTACCTTAAACCCCTCTAAATTATACAAAAATGTGTCTCGCCGATACTACAAGACACTTAATTGATGGTGGTAGACGCTGGCGTGGACACACTTGATAATTCACATCGCAGACACAAACGAATTGACAGCTCTTCACTTCAAATATCCTCTATAGTATGAAAGAGCCTGAAAAAGGTCCAAAAATGTTTCTAGTACTATAAAAAAACAAACACAATCACGCTAGCAATCAAGGTTTGCCCTTATAGTTTACCCATGCAGGAGCATGTACTGAAGCTGTCTTTTTATAGTTTTTGTTGGAGATTGCGTCCGGGGTCGATTAATGCCGGCCTTTCACGGCCGCGGTCCCAGGGACTTCGGCCTGGGCTCAGCGCGCTACAAGCTATGCATGCAAATCTGCATCACCACAAACTGTGCATGCACCGTGTAGGAGAAACTGATCGATCCACATTGACTTATTCAAGGAGAAGCGCATTCGCTCATCCTCTCCTCCCCGACCTCTGTACTGACACGTGAATTCCTTATAGATCAGTGTGTCAGTCTCTGATTTGTTGCCACTTTGTTGTCAAGATGAACTTTGAAGACATGAAAAGCTTTTTCAGGGGCTTACTCAATGATGCCCTTGAACCGATCAGCGCTGAAGTATCCAGACTCAGTGCAGAGTTCGATCGAAGAGATGCTGTGCCTCCAGGCCAGTGGGAGGAGAGAGTAGAAGACTCGTTAGACAGATGGATTCCACCCAGTCGAACCAGTGCCGCAGTGGTGGAGAAGAAAGAAAGAATTTCCCCTGTTTCTCTGTTTGCGCCTGGAGCCGTTCAGGCTCAGAAAGTCCGAAAGCCCTTCGATGCCGTGGCTTTCTTCTCGGACAAGGACCCGTCTCCCTCCCACTCTAACTCGTCTGATGTGAGTGGATCTTCCGATGCGTCTTCCCGCCACTCTGCAGCTCAGAGAGTAGGTTCCGCATGCAGGAAAAAGAGATCGTCGAAGCAGTCGAAGAAAGTGGACCTGATCGCCTGCCCGAAATTCGCTGGAAAGAAGGAGATTGTCGACTTTGCGTCGCAGTGGGGGGAGTTCTCCAATGTGCACCTGCAGAGGAAACACTTCCGGTCGACAGAGGAGTGGAGATCCAACATCATCGTCGCTCTAAACAAGGCAGGAAGTGATGCTCGGGCCTTCAGGAGAGATGTGAGGAGATGGAGACGGAAGCGGGTGAACCTTGAGGATATTGTAGAGAAGATGAAGCAGGAGTATTCCTCGATCCTGCTGGCGATGCAGCTAGCTGTGCAGGAGCGTGTGCAGGTCTTCCCATGGCTCCTCGACCACCGTGATTGGAACAGTCGTGTCGTCATCCCGAGCGGTGTGGTGCTATCGTTCGCGAAGATCGACCAGAGACTCGAGGATCTCCTCCTCGATTCCGACGATGCAGAGTGGGAGATCGCAGATCCCGCCAAAGTCATCATGATCGTCAACGCCCTCACGGACAACCAGCGTATGAAGCTCGTCAACTCCCTCAGATCGAAGCTTCCTGGATTGGGGGGGCAGCTGGATCTCAGACAGATTGACTATGCCACTCTGAAGAAGGAGCTCGAGTGGTTCGCGTCCTTTGATCGGGATGCAGAGATCAAGGCGAGACAGAGGCAGAGTGGGGGCAGAGAGAGAGCCTTCAGAGGCCAGCAGAGACGGGGTCGGGGATCTGGTGGATTCAGAAATCAGGGGAACAGATAGAACGGTCAGTGCTCCTCCCAGCAGTCTCCCCCTCAACAGCAGCAGCAGCCGTGGGGACCGAAGAGGTGCTGGTGGTGCCAAAACACGAGCCACTTTGAGAAGAACTGTGCGCGCAAGCATGCGGGGCAGCCCAGAATCGAGCCTCGCCCTTGGGTTCCCCCTCCCCCCAACCAAGATCCCAACAGAAGCCAGCAGCAGCAGTCTTCCTCGTCCTCCTCTGGGGGACAGGGAGGGAGATGACCACACTTGGGAGTGCAGAGTGGAGCGCATTTCCCCGGCGTGCGGGTTTCCAATCGCTTTGCGTTGCTTGCTGAAGAAGAGGGGGAGAGCCGTCCTGGGCAGGATGTGACAAAACTGCGACCACACGCTATGGGGCGTGCAGGTGGAGCGAGAGGGGGTGGAATGAAATGGGTGGTGAAGAAGCCGGTGGTTGATTCTGGATGCAGCCGGCATTTCTTTGGCAGAGACGTCAAGTCCTGTGTGGTTGAGGTGAGGGAGACGGACAGTGAGTTTGTGGGGGTTGAAGGAGACGTCGCAAGAGCAGAGAGCGACGTGACTGTGGATCTCCCTGGAGTCGAGTGTGTGGATGGACGTAGGAGGACGGCACGTTTGGATGGAGCTTTCTCTCGGTCTGTGCCAGTCTCTCTTGTGAGTGTGTATAGTCTCCACTTACAGAAAGTGCGTGAGCCATTCTGGGTGGAGCTCTCTGAAAAAGGGGGTAGCAGTTTTCGTGCGCGTGTGAAAGAGGAGGAAGGCGTTCTGGTTTTGAGTGTGCATGGGGGGGTGCAGTCAAAGAGTCCGGCAGTGAAACATGGCCCTCTTCGTGTGTGTTTGAACGTAGATAGAAAGGATAGACCTCTTGCACGTGAGTGGGCGTTTTTGCAGCACGGAGGTCAGAAGGGGGCCCCGCAGGAGCGACCGCTAATTCGGTTAGGTGCGCATCGATCGCGGAGGGTGAGCTTCCCTTCTGAAGGTCAGATGAGTGCGAGGGAGGTTTTGATGTGGCATAAGAGATTTGGGCATACGACTGGTGTGCGACTATATGAAACAATGAAAGAGAAAGGCATTATGTCGCGTGTGAGCAGAGAGGCGTATAATCAAGTGAGGCATGTGTGCAGACAGTGCAAGCATGTGAATGCTGTGATGCATCGTATTCCTCAGAAGAGCCAGGAACGCGTGCAAGCAAAGGAATTCAATGAAGTCATTTATCAGGATGTCATATTTTTACCTGGTGGTACCCCTGTGTCTTTGATTGTCGATACTGCAACTCGTTTTGTTTCTGGCATGGTTCTGCCTTCGAAAAGGAAGGCAGTAAGACATCTGACTGCATGGGTAAGAAGATGGGAGAGACTGGGTGAGAAGCTGAAAGTCAAAGGAAAGCCTACAACGGTTTGCACTGACAACGGAAGAGAATTTGTGGGTGAAAAGAAGGGACAGTACGAGCATGTGTGTGATCAGGAGTCTATCTTTCATAAAAAAGGAAGCATCTACACTCCCCAGTCTCAAGCGCAAGTAGAGAGAATGAATCGTACAGTGAAAAAATTGCTCTGAAAGTTACTTGCGGATTTGAATTTGCCGAAATATTCTGCGAAGTGGTTGTTGAGTGGTGTGATTGATTCTTTGAATGAATGTGTTTCGTCTGCAACGGGTAAGTCACCCAATGCGTCTGTGTTTGGTATTGAGGCTGCTCGTCCCATTTCCCCTATCTCTATCGGTGATCTTGTTCTTGTGACTGACCCTCGTCCGATTCCCTCTTCTGCTGTGCCTGTCAGGGGAAAGGAAGGGTTCTTTGTTGGAGTCGAAAGCGACTCTGTCGTGTGTGTTCTTGTGAAGACAGACAGTGGGAACGGATGGAGACCTTTGCGTGTGCATCCGAGTGCTGTGTCTTTGATTGAATGGTATGGTTTGAATGTGTCTTCTGACCTTTTAAATGGAGTGTCTGAGTCAGCAGCTGCACCTGCTGACGATGTTGATCGTTTTTCCGATTTCGATGTCGATGAAGACAGAGAAGTCGATGTTCATGCTGCAGGGGGTGCGGACCCTGAAGCTGTTGTCTCCTCCTCCAAGTCGCAGGCAATCTTTCCCGACTCTGTTCCGTCAGCGGCCGTCAGGCAGCTGGATCGTGTTGTGGGAGAGTCTGTGTCTTCTGTTTCTGCACCTGTCCCTTTCCCTCCTCCATTTGCAGCAGGCTCTCAACTTCAGGCAGGCCACCTGGAGTTGCGAAGTCAGCAGCAGGGGGTGGGGGGTGGAGAGGAAAAGGAAAAGCAGTCAGGGCAGGGTCGCGAACCTGTTCAGGCAGCGCAGCCAGCAGAGAAAGAGGGAGAAGGAGAAGTCGTCCTGCCAGACATTCCAGATGACGATTCGTTGTTTGGCCTCAACTTGCTTGGGGAGTCTGGGGGGGCCGCAGCCTTTGCTAGCTTTCTTGCACGTGAAGGAGAGCAGCAAGGCAGCAGAGAAACGGAGGGAGTGCAGGAAGCACACGATGATAAGAAAGTGCAGGGAGCACAGGAAGGGAAGAGGGTGCAGGGAGCACAGGACGATAGTAAGGAGGGTGAAAG